>JBBPBO010001986.1:29927657-30130250 GCA_037974295.1 Cicer cuneatum | reverse complement strand
TGCATCCCAAGACTTATTCTTATCCATTGTAATTCTTAACCATTGTAGTTCATACAATAAGTGCATTTATGTCATTGGATTAACATTTACGTAATTTTCTGAATCCCAATGCTTCTTCTAATTTATTTTCGTTCTGAACCAATGTAGTTCATCCAATAAGTACATTTGTGTATAGGATTATCATTTAGGTGATTTTGTGCATCCCATGGCTTATTCTAATCATTTGTCGTTCTTAAGGAATGTAGTTCATCCAATAAAAGCGTTTGTGTATTGGATTAATATTTAAGTTGTTTTGTGCACCCCAAGGCTTATTCTAATCACTTTTCGTTCTTAAGGATTATTTGTAATCAAAAATTGCATTTGTGTCATTGGATCAACATTTACGTGATTTTGTGCACCCCAAGGCTTATTCTAATCACTTTTTGTTCTTAAGGAATGTTTTTAATCAAAAAAACTGAGTTTGTGTCATTGGATTAACATTTACGTCATTTTGGGCATCCTAAGGCTTATTCTAATCCATTTTCGTTCTAAACCAATGTAGCTCATCCACTAAGTGCATTTGTGTCATTGGATTAACATTTAGGTGATTTTGTGCATCCAAAGACTTATTCTAATCACTTTTTGATCTTAAGGAATGTTTTTAATCCAAAAAGTGTGTTTGTGTCATTGGATTAACATTTACATCATTTTGTGCATCCCAAGGCTTATTCTAATCCATTTTCGTTCTAAACCAATGTAGTTCATTCAATAAGTGCATTTGTGTCATTGGAGTAACATTTACGCCATTTTCTGCATCCGAAGGCTTATTCTAATCCTTTTTTGTTCTAAACTAATGTAGTTCATCCAATAAGTGCATTTGTATAATTGGATTAAAATTTAGGTGATTTTGTGCATTCCAAGGCTTATTGTAATCATTTTTCTTTCTTATGGAATGTAGTTCATCCAATAAATGCCTTTGTGAATTGGACTAACATTTAAGTCATTTTGTGCACCCCAAGGTTTATTCTAATCACTTTTCGTTCTTAACGAATATTTTTATTCCAGAAAGTGCGTTTGTGTCATTGGATTAACATTTATGTCATTTTGTGCATTCTAAGGCTTATTCTAATCCATTATCATTCTAAACTAATGTAGTTCATCAAATAAGTGCATTTGTGTCATTGGATTCACATGTAGGTGATTTTCGGCATCGCGAAGATTATACTACTCACTTTTTGTTCTTAATGAATGTTTTTATCCAAATAGTGCGTTTGTGTCATTGGATTAACATTTACGTCATTTTGTGCATCCCATGACTTATTCGAATCCATTTTTGTTCTAAATTAATGTTGTTAATACTATAAGGGCATTTGTGTCATCGGATTTAAATTTAGGTCATTTTGTGCATCCCAAGGCTTATTCTTATCCATTTTCATTCTTAACCATTGTAATTCAGCCAATAAGTACATTTGTGTCATTGGATTAACATTTAAGTCATTTTGTGCATCCCAAGCCTTATTCTATTCATTTTTCGTTCTTAAGGAATGTAGTTCATCCAAAAAGAGCGTTTGTGTCATTGGATTAACATTTACGTTATAATTTTGCAGTCCAAGGCTTATTCTAATCCATTTTCGTTCAAAACCAATGTAGTTCATCCAATAAGTGCATTTGGGTCCGTGGATTATCATTTAGGTGATTTTGTGCATCACAAGGCTTATTCTAATCACTTTTCGTTCTTAAGGAATGTTTTTAATCCAAATAGTTGGTTTGTGTTATTGGTTAAAATTTACGTCATTTTGTGCATTCCAAGGCTTATTCTAATCCATTTTCGTTCTTAACGAATGTAGTTCGTCCAATAATAGCATTTGAGTCATTAGATTAATATTTACGTCATTTTGTGCATCCTTAGGTTTATTCTAATCCATTTTCATTCTAAGCCAATAAAGTTCATCCAATAAGTGCATTTGTGTCATCGGATTAACATTTAGGTCATTTTGTGCATCCCAAGGCTTACGCTAATCATTTTTCGTTCTTAAGGAATGTATTTTATCCAATAAATGCGTTTGTGTATTGGATTAACATTTTTGTCATTTTGTGCACCCCAATGCTTATTCTAAGCACTTTTCGTTCTTAAGGAATGTTTTTAATCCAAAAAGTGCGTTTGTGTCATTGGATTCTTATTTACGTCAATTTGTGCATCCTATGGCTTATTGTAATCCATTTCGTCCTTAACCAATGTAGTTCATCCAATAAGTGCATTTGTGTCATTGGATTAACATGTAGGTCATTTTGTTCATCCCCGGGATTTTTCTTTTCACTTTTTGTTCTTAATGAATGTTTTTAATTCAAATAGTGCGTTTGTGTCATTAGATTAACATTTAGGCCATTTTGTGCATCCCAAGACTTATTCTTATCCATTGTAATTCTTAACCATTGTAGTTCATACAATAAGTGCATTTATGTCATTGGATTAACATTTACGTAATTTTCTGAATCCCAATGCTTCTTCTAATTTATTTTCGTTCTGAACCAATGTAGTTCATCCAATAAGTACATTTGTGTATAGGATTAACATTTAGGTGATTTTGTGCATCCCATGGCTTATTCTAATCATTTGTCGTTCTTAAGGAATGTAGTTCATCCAATAAAAGCGTTTGTGTATTGGATTAATATTTAAGTTGTTTTGTGCACCCCAAGGCTTATTCTAATCACTTTTCGTTCTTAAGGATTATTTGTAATCAAAAATTGCATTTGTGTCATTGGATTAACATTTACGTGATTTTGTGCACCCCAAGGCTTATTCTAATCACTTTTTGTTCTTAAGGAATGTTTTTAATCAAAAAAAGTGAGTTTGTGTCATTGGATTAACATTGACGTCATTTTGGGCATCCTAAGGCTTATTCTAATCCATTTTCGTTCTAAACCAATGTAGTTCTTCCACTAAGTGCATTTGTGTCATTGGATTAACATTTAGGTGATTTTGTGCATCCAAAGGCTTATTCTAATCACTTTTTGATCTTAAGGAATGTTTTTAATCCAAAAAGTGTGTTTGTGTCATTGGATTAACATTTACATCATTTTGTGCATCCCAAGGCTTATTCTAATCCATTTTCGTTCTAAACCAATGTAGTTCATTCAATAAGTGCATTTGTGTCATTGGAGTAACATTTACGCCATTTTCTACATCCGAAGGCTTATTCTAATCCTTTTTTGTTCTAAACTAATGTAGTTCATCCAATAAGTGCATTTGTATAATTGGATTAAAATTTAGGTGATTTTGTGCATTCCAAGGCTTATTGTAATCATTTTTCTTTCTTATGGAATGTAGTTCATCCAATAAATGCCTTTGTGAATTGGACTAACATTTAAGTCATTTTGTGCACCCAAGGCTTATTCTAATCACTTTTCATTCTTAAGGAATGTTTTTAATACAAAAAGGGCGTTTGTGTCATTGGATTAACATGTAGGTGATTTTGTGCATCCCCAGGATTTTTCTAATCACTTTTTGTTCTTAATGAATGTTTTTAATCCAAATAGTGCGTTTGTGTCATTGGATTAACAATTACGTCATTTTGTGCTTCCCGTGGCTTATGCTAATCCATTTTTGTTTATAATTAATTTAGTTAATCCAATAAGTGCATTTGTGTCATTGGATTAACATTTAGGTGAATTTTTGTATCCCAAGGCTTGTTCTATTCATTTTTCGTTCTTAAGGATTGTAGTTCATCCAATAAGTGTATTTGTGTCATTAGATTAGCATTTAGGCCATTTTGTGCATCCCAAGGCTTATTCTTATCCTTTTTAATTCTTAACCATTGTAGTGAAGGTGCAAACACGAGAAGGGGGAATGAATTGTGTTTGACTAACTTGAATACTTTTTCTGTTTTTGCAGTTTTATAACAAAACTTGATATATAAATCAAACAGAGTTAGCAGCGGATATAAAGTAATAAAAAAAACATAGAATTTTATACTGGTTCACCGTTAACGAGGCTACGTCCAGTCCCTTCACTTTGAAGGATTTCACTAATTCAAAACCTTGAATTACATCAATACCACTGATCCTCCAAGTCAGTCTTCTCAAACAGTCTAACAATCCTAGACTTTTGAGGAATACAGCACGATGACTTCTCAAGCCAAGTCTTCTCCTACCAATCTAACAACCCCAGATTGTAGAAGTAATTACAACGCCGTGAATCTAATTCCTAAGTAATCTGCTACCCCTTCTAACTCCCTAAAATTGTAGACTCTACTTCAACAACTTAGATGTAACACAAGGGAAAGAAAAACACGAGTGCTTGCTTCTGGAAAGGTGAAACTCACAATTAACCTCACTGAAAACTCGAGTGTTTGCTTCTGGAAGTGTGTGATTCTATTATGTTTTTCGATGCTAAGTCTTCTGCCTTGAGCCTCCTTTTATAGATGAAGAATTAGGGTTTCTTCCATGCTTAAGTACGAGCTGTATCTTTCTAGATACTCTTGCAAAAATACCTTGGCCAATCGGGTTTCACTTAAATAAAAAACATATCTTTTTAGCTCCAGATTTGCTTGCAAAAATAACTTTGGCCAATCCTGTTTTAAATTATTTCTGGATCCAATCTTTCTTCCCGCCAATAGCTTCTGAACTCCCATAAGACTTCAATTTACTTTTGTATCAAATCCTTTTAATACTTTGATCAAATTTAATCAACTTTCCACTGATTATCATCATGATTAAATCTGGACCGTTTGATCTTCTGCTCTCGTCCACATCTGGACCATACTAACTGATCTACTATGATCCTCTGATTTCGGCCAACCCTGGACCATACTTTCTGATCATCTAATCTCGACCACTCTGGACTTGCAATCTGATCTGTTGTGATCCTCTGATCTCAGCCAATACTGGACCACACGTTCTGATCTTCTTATCTCGGCCAACACTAGGCCATATGGTCTGATCTTCTGATCTCGGCCAACACTGGGCCATATGCTTAAATTTGGACCATTGATCTGAACAACTTCCCTCTAATTTGGACTAATTCTAAACTGGGTCTGGATTGAACCAAAATTAAATCTGGACAAAGGATATTTTAATCTGGACATTTACCTTCTGATCTGGATCAGTTCTGGATTAAATCTAGACATCATTTATTTTGGTCTGGACTTAGTTTCATACTCTGAACCATGCTATCTTCTAGTCTGGGCTAAATCTAGACGAAGTCACTTGGTCTGGACCAATTATCTGAAGCTCTGGTTAAGTCTGGATCAAGTATGGATCAAGTCTGGACTGATTATCATTTCACTGCCAAGCTATCTTCTGGTCTGGTCCAGGTCTCCTTCTGGACTCTGCTTCCTTCTGATCTGGGCAAGGAAAGATATCCTCTTATGGTGTTTTGACATCCTGGTGTATCCTCTGGTGCTTTCAGGAGACATCCTTTGGTACCTTCTGGATGCATTATCTGGTGTCTTCTGGAGGTGTATCCTCTTGTCTGATTTTATCCTCTGGTAATTCATCTTCTGGCTCTGGTGACTTAACATTCTGCCTTTGGTAACTTCATCTTCTAGTGGCATTTAATATAATAATTCAAAGTACAGTATAAGATTACATGGAGTGCTTTTGTTAGCATCAAAATCCTAAGTACTTAGAACCAACTTGGTTCCAACAATCTCCCCCTTTTTGATGATGACAAAACCTTAACTTGTTTTGCTAGCTTATAACTCGAAGTACTTGAAATACTCCCTCTTAGACCAATCTCTCCCCCTAAGTCTAATAATGACTTTTTCTTCTCCTTTTCAACTCCTTCTTAAATCACTCTTTTTTTTCTTCTCTACTCCTTTCATTTTCAACTCCTTCTCTTTTCATCTCTTTTTGATTTATTTTTTTCTCTCCCTATTTCTTCTCCTTTACAACTCCTTCTCTTTTCATCTCTTTCTTTTGCACTCCTCCTTTCTTTTTATCTCTACTTTTCTACTTGTTTCTCCTTTTTCTCTCACTCCCCCTTTTTATCATCAGCCAAAAAAGAGGTTCTACAATTTTGGTATTTTTGTTTTTCTCTTTACAAAGTACATAAATTAAAAACAAAAAATTAAAGATATAAATTAAAATTACAAGAAAATTAAAAACTCCTCAGAAGACTACTTGAGCTAGTCAGATATGGAGATCATGTTGAGATGCTTCTTGATCAACTCGAACCTGTCTTCAGGTAATGCTTTGGTGAAGATATCAGCCCATTGATGATCAGTGTCCACAAACTGGATGCTTAAAGTCCCTTTTTGAACATGGTCCCTTATGAAATGGTGTTTTATTTCAATGTGTTTGGCTCTAGAGTGTAAGATAGGGTTATTGGTTAGGTTTAAGGCTGATGTTTCATCTAGATTAACTGTGAGCTGCATCCTGCTGCTGATATATACTCAGCTTCAGTTGTTGACATGGCAGTGGTGCTTTGTCTTTTGCTTGAACAAGAGATCAAATTATCACCTAAAAAAGTGCAGTTGCCGCTTGTACTTTTCCTTTCCAACTTGTCTCCAGCATAGTCGGAATCACAAAATCCTCTTAGTTTGTAGGTAGGGGTTTTCTTTTATAACAAGGTAAGGTTGGTGGTTCCTTTGAGGTATCTCAAAATTCGTTTGACATCAGTTAAATGGGATTCCCTAGGGTTAGCTTGAAAACGGGCACAAACACAAACACTAAACAAAATGTCACGTCTAGAAGCAGTTAAATAAAGAAGGGATCTAATCATACCTCTATATGTTTTCTGGTCTACCTTTTGGCTAGTTTCATCTTTCTCAAGTGAGCAGGTTGGGTGCATGGGGGTGGCAATAGGCTTACATTCACTCATTTCACTGCCAAGCTATCTTCTGGTCAGAATAAATTCTGGACCAAGTCTGACTTATGATACCTTCTGCTCTAGAACAAGTTTCTCTCTGGCAGGCTTCCTTTTGGTCTAGTCCATGTCTCCTTCTGGACTCTTCTTCCTTCTAATCTGGGACAGGAAAGATATCCTCTGATGGTATTTTGACATCCTGGTGTATCCTCGGGTGCTTTCAGGATGCATCCTCTAGTACCTTCTGGATACATTATCTGGTGTCTTCTGGAGATGTATACTCTAGTCTAATTTTATCCTCTGGTAATTCATCTTCTAACTCTAGTGACTTTATCTTTTACCTCTAGTAACTTCATCTTCTAGTGACGTTTAATATAATAATTCAAAGTACAAAATAAGATTACATGGACTGCTTTTGTTAACATCAAAATCCTAAGTACTTAGAACCAACATGGTTCCAACATGTAGTTCATACAATAAGTGCATTTATGTCATTGGATTAACATTTACGTAATTTTCTAAATCCCAAGGCTTCTTCTAATCCATTTTCGTTCTAAACCAATGTAGTTCATCCAATAAGTACATATGTGTATTGGATTAACATTTAGGTGATTTTGTGCATCCCAAGGCTTATTCTAGTCATTTTTGGTTCTTAAGGAATGTAGTTCATCCAATAAATGCATTTGTGAACTGGATTAACATTTATGTTATTTTGTGCACCCCAAGGTTTATTCGAATCATTTTTCTTTCTTAAGGAATGTTTTTAATCCAAAAAGTCAGTTTGTGTCATTGGATTAACAATTACGTTATTTTGTGCATACTAAGGCTTATTCTAATCCATTTTCGTTCTAAACCAATGTAGTTCATCCAATAAGTGCATTTGTGTCACTGGATTAACATTTAGGTTATTTTTTGAATCCCTAGGATGATTCTAATCTATTTTTGTTCTTAACCAATGTAGTTCATACAATAAGTGCATTTGGTTCATTCGATTAACATTTACATCAGTTTGTGGATCCCAAGGCTTATTCTAATCCATTTTCGTTCTAAACCATTGTTGTTCATCCAATAAGTGCGTTTGGGTCATTAGATTATCATTTAGGTGATTTTGTGCATCCCAAGGCTTATTCTAATGATTTTTCATTCTTAAGGAATGTAGTTCATCCAATAAATGCGTTTAAGTATTGGATTACAATTTAGTCATTTTGTGCACCCTAAGGCTTATTCTAATCACTTTTTGTTCTTAAGGAATATTTTAAATCCAAAAAGTGCGTTTGTGTCATTGGATTAACATTTACGTCATTTTGTGCATCCCAAGGCCTATTCTAATCTGTTTTCGTTCTTAACAAATGTACGTCATCCGATAAATGCATTTGTATAATTGGATTAACATTTAGGTGATTTTGTGCATCCCAAGGCTTATTCTAATCAGTTTTCGTTCTTAAGGAATGTAGTTCATCCAATAAATGTGATTATGTATTGGATTAACATTTTTTTTTCATATTGTGCACCCCAAGGCATACTCTAATGACTTTTCGTTCTTAAGGAATGATATTAATCCAAAAAGTGCGTTTGTGTCATTGGATTAACATTTACGTCATTTTGGGCATCCTAAGGCTTACTCTAATCCATTTTCGTTCTAAACCAATGTAGTTCATCCAATAAGTGCATTTGTGTCATTGGATTAACATTTAGGTAATTTTTTTTTCATCCCCAGGATTGTTCTAATCACTTTTTGTTCGTACGGAATAATTATAACCCAAAACATTTGTTTGTGTCATTGGTTTAACATTTATGCCATTTTGCGCATCCCAAGGCTTATTCTAATCCATTTTCTTTCTTAACCATTGTAGTTCATCCAATATGTGCATTTTGTTCATTGAATAATATTTACATCATTTTGTGCATGCCAAGGCTTATTCTAATCCATTTTCGTTCTAAACCAATGTTGTTCTTCCAATAAGTGCATTTGGTTCATTAGATTATCATTTAGGTGATTTTGTGCATCCCAAGGCTTATTCAAATTATTTTTCGTTCTTAAGCAATGTAGTTCATCCAATAAATGTGTTTGTGTATTGGATTAACATTTTTATCATTTTGTGCACCCTAAGGCATATTCTAATGACTTTAAGTTCTAAAGGAATGTTTTTAATCCAAATGGTGCGTTTGTGTCGTTGGATTAACATTTGCGTCATTTTGTGCATCCTAAGGCTTACTCTAATCCATATACGTTCTAAACCAATGTAGTTCATCCAATAAGTGCATTTGTGTCATTGGATTAACATTTAGGTGATTTTTTTCATCCCCAGGATTATTCTAATCACTGTTTGTTAGTAAGGAATAATTTTTATCCAAAACATTCGTTTGTGTCATTAGATTAACATTTATGCCATTTTCTGCATCCCAAGGCTTATTGTAATCCATTTTCGTTCTTAACCATTGTAATTCATCCAATATCTGCATTTTGTTCATTGGATTAATATTTACATCATTTTGTGCATGCCAAGGCTTATTCTAATCCATTTTCGTTCTAAACCAATGTAGTTCATCCAATAAGTGCATTTGGGTCATTAGATTATAATTTAGGTCATTTTGTGCATCCCAAGGCTTATTCAAATTATTTTTCGTTCTTAAGGAATGTAGTTCATCCAATAAATGTGTTTGTATATTGGATTAACATTTAAGTCAATTTGTGCACCCCAAGGCTTATTCTAATCGCTTTTCGTTCTTAAGGAATGTTTTTAATCCAAAAAGTGCATTTGATTCGTTGGATTAAAATTTATGTCACTTTCAGCATCCCTAGGCTTATTCAAATCCATTGTCGTTCTAAACCAATGTAGTTATTTCAATAAGTGCATTTGTGTCATTAGATTAACTTGTAGGTGATTTTGTGCATCCCTAGGCTTATTCTAATCATTTTTTATTCTTAAGGAATGTTTTTAATCTAAAAAGTCCGTTTGGATCATTGGTTTAACATTTACGTCATTTTGTGCATCCTTAGGCTTACTCTAATTCATTTTTGTTCTAAACTAATGTAGTTCATCCAATAAGTGCATTTGTGTCATTTGATTAAAATTTAGGTGATTTTGTGCAACCCCAGGATTATTCCATCCACTTTTCGTTCTTAAGGTATGTTTTTAATCCAAAAAGTTCTGTTGTTTCATTGGACTAACATTTACGTCATTTTGTGCATCCATTTTCCTTCTAAACCAATGTAGTTCATCCAATAAGTGCATTTGTGTCATTGGATTAACTATTGGAACCAAGTTGGTTCTATAGTTAGTTTTGATGTTAACAAAAGTATTTTATGTAAATAGTATGTTGACTTAGAAGAACAAATCAGAAGCTGTGCAAAATCAGAGGATGACACCACCAGAAGATACATCTAGAGAAAGCAACAAGAAGATAGAAATGTCACCATAAGGTTAGGCCAGATAATGCATCCAGATGATGCATCCAGAAGACACCAGAGCATACACACCCAGAAGATATCAGAGGATATCATCAAAGGTCAAATAACATCATTAGAAGATATCTTTCTTGGACAAGATCATAAGGAAGTAGAGTTCAGAAGGAGACCTGGTCCAAACCAGAAGGAAGCTTGTTAGAGGGAGATTTGGTCCAGACCAGAAGGAATCATAAGACAGACATGTTCCAGAATCAATTCTGACCAGAAGATAGCTTGGTCATGAATATATGAATCAGTCTTGACTTAATCCAGACTTGATCCAGAGCAGAAGATAATTATGACTTCGTCCAGACTTGGTTCGGACCAAAAGATAGGATGGTCCAGAACGTAAAGCTCAGTCCAGATCAGAAGAAATGATTGTCCAGATTTAATCCAGACTTGATCCAGATTAGAAGATAAATGTCCAGATTAAAATATCACATGTCCAGATTGAAGCATCATGGCCCAGTGTTGGCCGACATCAGAAGATCACATCTTATGGCCCAGTGTTGGCCGACATCAGAAGATCACATCTTATGGCCCAGTGTTGGCCGAGATCAGAAGATCATATCATATGGTCTAGTGATTGGCCGAGATCAGAAGATCAGATCATATGGTCCAGTGTTGGCTGAGATCAGAGGATCATAGAATTGGTGCATATCAGATCATAAAGTCCAGAGTTTGTCGAAATCAAAAGATCATATGGTCCAAATTTCATCATGATGAAAATCAGTGATAACTTGATTAAAATTCGAAGTAAACTTGATTAAATTTTGATAGAAATGTGATCAAAGTATTAAGGGGATTTGATTCAAAAATTACTGAAGACTTGAAGAAATTTGAATGCAATCTCAAGATTAAAAAGATATGGTTTGAAATTTAAAAAACAAGATTGGTCAACAGAATTTTCAAATGCAATCTGAAGCTAAAAAGATACGATTTTTATTTAAGTGAAACAGGATTGGCCAAGTTATTTTTGCAAGCGAATTTGGACAGATACAGCTCGAATTTAAGCATGGAAGAAACCCTAATTCTCATCTATAAAAGGAGGCTCAAGGCAGAAGACATAGCATCGAAAATCAGTAAAAGAGTCATACACTTCCAGAAGCAAACACTTGTGTTTTTAGTGAAGTTAATTGTGAGTTTCAGCTTTCCAGAAGCAAGTACTCGTGTTTTTCGTTCCCTTGTGTTAAATCTATATTGTTGAAGTAGAGTCTACAATCTGAAGAGTCAGAAGAAGTAGCAAGTGACTTAGCAATTAGATTCAAGGTGTTGTAATTCCTTCTACAATCTTGGGTTGTCAGATTGGTAGGAGAATACTTGACTTGTGAAGTCAAGGTGCTATGTTCCTCAAAAGTCTAGGATTGTTAGACTGTTTGGGAAGACTGACTTGGAGGGTCAGTAGTGTTACAAGAATTCAAGTAATACAAACACAATTCAACCCTCCCTTCTCGTGTTTGCACCTTCAATTGGCATCAGAGCTCGGTCTCAAGGCTGAGCGCTTTACAGTGTTTGATGAAAGGTCCAAGGGGGTTCAACATGTTAGAATCCAAAGATGAATTTGGAGGCAACATCAACAGGCCAGCACTATTTGATGGTGATCACTTTGAATACTGGAAGGACAGAATGAGAAGCTTCTTCATCTCTCAAGATCCTGATCTCTGGACCTTGGTAGTCAAAGGCTACACTGCACCCACTACACCAGAAGATGAAGAACTGGATGTAGAAGATATGAATCCCAACAAGAGGAAGTTGTACAACCTGCATCACAAGTCCAGAACCATTATGATCAATGCTATCACATTCAAAGAATTTGACAGATGCACCAACAGCATCTATGACAGTCTGGTATTGACCTATGAAGGAAGTCAACAGGTTCAAGAGGCAAAGGCAAACATACTGGTCAAACAGTATGAGCTTTTCAAGATGGAAGAGGATGAAGACATTGAAGCAATGTTCAACAGATTCAGGATTCTGGTGTCAGGTTTAAAAGTATTAAAGAAAAGCTACACCACTGCAGATCATGTAAAGAAGATCCTCAGAAACTTACCAGCCAAATGGAGACGAAAGGTTACTTTAGTACAGGAAGCTAGGGATCTAAATACCTTGAAGCTTGAAGATCTGATCAGCTCTCTCAGGGCTCATGAAATAGGGCTGAATGCAGATGAACCAAAGAAGAAGAAAACCTTAGCCCTTAAGTCAAAACAGAAGAAAGCTGCAAAGGTTGTATCAGAATCAGAGGATAGTGATAGTGAAGACGATGATCTTGCTTACATAACCAAGCAGATTGCAAAGATGTGGCAAAACAGAAAGAAGAAAGCTCCCAGGAAAAATGGCAAATACTCCACTAGAGGAAAAGAAGAAGCTGACAAGAAAAGCATCATCTGTTATGGATGAAATGAACTTAGACATATCAAGTTAGAATGTCCAACCATGGAGAAAGGAAAGCATCACAAGAAAGGTTCCAGATTCAAGAAGAAGGGTCTGATGGCAGCATGGGATGCATCTGACTCAGAAAAGGAATCATCTAATGATGAAGAGGCAGAAACAACTATGATGGCTCACATCAAGTCTGCCTCTGGACTCCATAAAGGTACTAGCTCTAGAAGAAAAGCAGAAGGTTAGAAGAATGGACAAATCATTCATTCCGGCAAGTTTGGAAGCACATCAGAGGAAGCAGTATTGGCTCCGATGGCACATATCAACTCAAGTTATGGATCCAACACAGACTCTAGATCCAACACGGCAAGTTTGGAAGCACATCAAAGGAAGCAGTATTCTCTGATCATACTAAGTCTGAATTAACTACTGCTCTTAAAGACTTTCTAAATGCCAACAACAAGATGTCTTTAAAACTGAAAATTCTTAGGGAAGAAAAGAAAATAGATCTGATCAGCTTACTCAAGTCTCATGAAATAGAACTGGAAGCAGATGAACCAAAGAAGAAGAAGAATCTGGCCCTAAAGTCAAAACAGAAGAAAGCTGCAAAGGCAGCACCAGAATCAGAGGATAGTGATAGTGACTGCGATGATATGGCTTACTTAACCAAACAGATGGTTAAGATCTGGTAAAAGAGGAAGAGAAGAGGTTCCAAGAAGAAACATAACAGCAAAGGAAAGGAAGAATCTGACAAGAAGAGCATCATCTGTTATGGATGCAATGAACCTGGTCATATCAAGTCAGAATATCCAAATCTGGAAAAAGACAAACAGCACAAGAAGAGTTCTAGATTCAGAAAGAAGGGTATGATGGCAGTCTGGGATGTATCAGAATCAGAAGAAGAATTGTCTGATGAAGAAAAGGCAGAAACAGCAATGATGGCACACATCAGGTCTGCCTCTGGACTTCATAAAGGCACAATTTCAGGAAGGAAAATAGGCAGAAGGGAGAATGATCAAAGCAGTCATTCAAGCAAGTCTAGAAGCACATCAGAGGAAGCAATTCTGGCTCTGATGGCTCATACAAACTCAAGTTCTGGATACAGCTCAAGCTCTGGAATAGATTCAGAAGATGAAGACAGTGAGGTATTTTCTAATCTCACTAAATCTGAATTAATCGATGCTGTAAAAGACTTTTTAAATGCAAACAATTAGATGTCTTTAAAACTGAAAACTCTTAGGGAAGACAAGAAAAATCTGACCTAAGAAATCCAAGTTTTAAAGAATCAAAATTCTGAGTATGCAACTGAAAACAAGGATTTTAAAACTGAAATTGCAAGACTCAAATCTGAAAACCAAACTCTCAAAAGTAATATTGGTTCCACTTCCAAAACTGTTTGTGAATCTAATATGCATGAGCAATTTTTTCAAAATTTTATTTCTAATGCAATGGAAAGAAGTAAATATGCATCTATGATTTATGGAAACATTAACATTGGAAAGAGAGGTCTTGGTTCTACATAAACTATTGCTGAAACTAAAATTGTTCATTCTGATGTTTTATGTATTGTTTGCGCTAAGAAATGTCACTTTGAATTATCTTGTCCAATGGTAAAATCTGAACAAGAACAGAGAGTTGTTAAAACTAACAAACCTGGACCCAATCAGTTATGGGTACCAAAAGATCAAATTGTCTATGTTGTAGATATTCTGAGCAACCAGAAGGAGACACCAACAATGGTGCCTGGACAATGGATGTTGGCAATGCACAAGCAGAAAAAGGTTTATGTTCAAACATCTACAAAACAGAAGCCAATTGACTCTGGTAGAAGAAGAACTGGTCAACAGAATACCTATCAAAACCAGAACCAGAATCATAGGAGGAACAGGAAATATCAAAGAAATCGCACATATCACACGAATCAGAACAGGAACTGGAACCTGAATCAGAACTGGAACTAGTATCAGAGGTACAGGAACTGGAGCAAGAACCAACGCTGGAACCAAAATCAGAACAGAAACTGGAACCAGAACCAGAACTGGAACCAGAACCAACACTGGAACCCGAACCAGAATCAGTACCAAAACCCAAACCTGAACCAGAACCAACACTGGAACCCGAACTAGAATCAGTACCAGAACCAGTATAAGTATCACAATCAGAGGTTCAGCCACAACCAGTAGAATCACACACATCAGCTTCAGTATTACCAGAAGAAGCAGAATAACTAGAATCACCATAAGTTCTAGAATCACCAGAGGAACATGGTGTATCAGCCGAAGCATAGAGAGAAGAATCAAAATTCAGGAGAGTTCTTCAAACACTCCAGTAAAATTCATCAAGACTACAAACCTGGAAGGGAATTCAAATCCCTTATCTAAATCATTTAATCACAGAACATACAGATTCGGAATCTGAAAATCAGAAGCAAGAGGATTTTCAGAGTAAAACTGAAACTGCTGACATAAAGGTCACATCTTGCTGTAAATACTATTATTGTTTGATATTTATGTTTACTGTGTTAACAAGAAGCTTGATCTTAAAAATCAAAGCTAGATAAGCATTTTGCAGTTTCTCAAAGATTTAAAGAACCAGGTGATTCACACGAATTGAACACTTCAGCAGAAACAACATTCCAGTGGTTTCAAAAACAAGCAAAAACCACCAAAAGCAGAATTAATGGTTTGGCTATATTGAGTTCATTTTTAAATTATTTGTTTCGTATTATGTTATATGACAAATAGCTTGACTTGAAAACTCAAAGCAAGATGAAGTTGATGCAGGTTAACCAAAACCAGAGGAAACCGAAGCTAGTTTACCAGAATCAGAGGAAACCAAAGCTAGTTTACCAAAACCTGAGAAAGATAAAGATGAAAGCAAGGAAGAAGAACATGCTGACTCTGAAGACAAGTCAGAGGGTAAGAATGGATGGAAGTACAAGTCTTCACATCTAGAAACTCTCATTATTGGCAGTGCAGTAGAACCTTTAAAGAACAGATCATCAAGTAGAGAAACCAGTCTGTTTGGTTTACTCTCAACAATTGAACCAAGCAATGTTGATGAGGCTTTGGCAGAGGAAGGATGGATACTTGCAATGCAAAAAGAGCTGAATGAATTCCAAAGGAATGATGTTTGGGATCTGGTATACAGACCAAACAAAAACATGATTGGAACCAACTCGGTGTTCAGGAATAAACTCAATGAGAAAGGTGAAGTGGTAAGGAACAAAGCCAGACTTGTAGCTCAACGATACAATCAACAGGAAGGTATTGATTACACTAAGACTTTTGCTCCAGTGGCCAGGTTAGAAGCAATTAGAATTCTTTTATCATTTGTTGCTAATCATGATATAGTTCTGTATATCATGATTAGCAAAAAAAATTTGAGATACCTTAAAGGAACCACCAACCTTACCTACAAACTAAGAGGTTTTTGTGATTCCGAATATGCTGGAGACAAGCTGGAATGGAAAAGTACAAGTGGCAACTGCACATTCTTAGGTGATAATTTGATCTCTTGGTCAAGCAAAAGACAAAGCACCATTGCCATGTCAAGAGATGAAGTTGAGTATATATCAGCAGCAGGATGCAGCTCACAGTTAATCTGGATGAAAAATCAACTTGAAGATTACAACATCTTTGAAACCAATATCCCTTTGTTCTGTGATAACACTTCAGCCATAAACCTAACTAAGAACCCTATCTTACATTCTAGAGCCAAACACATTGAAATAAAACACCATTTCATTACAGACCATGTTCAAAAAGGGACTTTAAGCATCCAGTTTGTGGACATTGATCATCAATGGGCTGATATTTTCACCAAAGCATACCTGAAGATAGGTTCGAGTTCATCAAGAAGCATCTCAACATTATCTCCATATCTAACTAGCTCAAGTAGTCATCTTAGTAGTTTTTAATTTTTTGTAATTTTACTTTATGTTTTTTATTTTTCTGTTTTTACTTTCTGTAATTAATAAAGAGAAAAACAAAAATACAAAAATAGTAGGACCTCTTTTTGGTTGATGACAAAAAGGTGGAGAAAGAGAAAAAGGAGAAATAAGTAGAAAATGAGAGATAAAAAGAAAAGAGGAGCGAAAAAGAATGAGATGAAAAGAGAAGGAGTTGAAAAGGAGAAGAAACAGGGAGAGAGAAAAATAAAGAGAAAATAAAAGAAAGAGTGAAAAAAGAAGGAGTTGAAAAGGAGAGGAGAAGAGAAGAAAAGAAAGAGTGATTTAAGAAGGAGATGTAAAAGGAGAAATAAGTAGAAAATGAGAGATAAAAAGAAAAGAGGAGCAAAAAAGAAAGAGATGAAAAGAGAAGGAGTTGAAAAGGAGAAGAAACAGGGAGAGAGAAACAAAAGAGAAAAAAAAAAGAAGGAGTGAAAAGAGAAGGAGTTGAAAAAGAGAAGGAGTTGAAAAGGTAAGGGGAAGAGAAGAGAAGAAAAGAAAGAATGATTTAAGAAGGAGTTGAAAAGGAGAAGAAAAAGTCATTATTAGGCTTATGGGGAGAGATTTGTCTGAGGGGGAGTATTTCAAGTACTTCGAGTTATAAGCTAGCAAAAAAAGTTAAGGTTTTGTCATCATCAGAAAGGGGGAGATGGTTAGAACTAAGTTGGTTCTAAGTACTTAGGATTTTGATGTTAACAAAAGCACTCCATGTAATCTTATTTTGTACTTATAATTATCACATTAAATGCCACTAGAAGATAAAGTTTCCTGAGGCAGAAGATGAATTACCAGAGGATAAAATCATTTCAGAGGATAAACCTCCAGAAGACACCAGATAATGCATCAAGAAGGTACCAGAGGATGCATCTTGAAAGCACCAGAGGATACACCAGGATGTCAAAATACCATCAGAGGATATCTTTCCTGGCCCAGATCAGAAGGAAGCAGAGTACAGAAGGAGACCTAGACCACACCAGAAGGAAGCCTGCTAGAGGGAGACTTGTTCCAAACAAGAAGCATAAGTTAATTGGTCCAGAACAAGAGATTTAATTTAGATTTGACCTAGACAAGAAGATAGCATGGTTCAGAGTATGAAACTAAGTCCAGACCAAAAGAAATGATATCCAGACCTGATCCAGATCAAAAGGTAAATGTCTAGATTAAATATCCTATGTCCATACTTAATTTTAGTTCAATTCAGACCCAGTCCAGAATTGGTCCAGATCACAAGGAAAAGGTTCAGGTCAACGGTCCAGATTTAAGCATATGGCCTAGTGTTAGCCGAGATCAGAAGATTAGACCATATGGCCTAGTGTTGGCCAAGATCAAAAGATCAGAACGTGTCGTCCAGTATTGGCCGAGATCAGAGGATCACATCAAATCACATTGCAAGTCCAGAGTGGTCGAGATCAGAAGATCAGAAAGTGTAGTCCAGGGTTGGCCGAAATTAGAGGATCACACTAGATCAGTTAGTATGGTCTAGATGTGGTCGAGAGCAGAAGATCACATGGTCCAGATTAAATCATGATCAGTGGAGTCGTGATTAAATTTGATCGAGGTATTAAAAGGATTTGATACAAAAATAAAGTGAAATCTTGTGGAATTTAGAAGCTATTCGCGGGAAGAAAGATTTGTTCCAAAATTGATTAAAGTTAGGATTGGCCAAAGTTATTTTCGAAGGCAATCTAGAGCAGAAAAAAATATTTTTTTATTTAAGAGAAACCCGATCGGACAAGTTATTTTTGCAAGAGAATCCAGCAAGATACAGCTCAAATTTAAGCTTGTAAGAGACCCTAATCTGGATCTATAAAAGGAGGCTCAAGGCAGAAGGCTTAGTATCGAAAATCACAAAACAGTCATACTCTTCCAGAAGCAAACACTCGAGTTTTCAGTGAGGTTAATTGTGAGTTTCAGCTTTCCAGAAGCAAGCACTCGTGTTTTTCTTTCCCTTGTGTAAGATCTAAGGTGTTGAAGTATAGTCTACAATCTGTGGGAGTTAGAAAGGGTAGCAGATTACTTAGCAATTAGATTCAACGTGTTGCAATTCCTTCTACAATATGGGGTTGTCAGATTGGTAGAAGAAGACTTGACTTGAGAAGTCAAGGTGCTGTATTCCTCAAAAGTATTGGATTGTTAGACTGTTTGAGAAGACTGACTTGCAGGGTCAGTGGTATTGTTGTAATTCAAGGTTTTGAATAAGTGAAATCCTTCAAAGTGAAGGAATTGGACGTAGCCTCGTTAACGGTGAACCAGTATAAAATTCTTTTTTATATTTACTTTATTCCGCTGCTAACTCTATTTTATTCATACATCCGATTTTGTTATAAAACTGCAAAAATAGAAAAAGTATTCAAGTTAGTCAAACACAATTCAACCCCCTCTTCTCGTGTTTGCACCTTCATGACTTCATTTTGTGAATCCTAAGGATTATTCTAATCCATTTTCGTTCTAAACCAATGTAGTTCATCCAGTAAGTGCATTTGTGTCATTGGATTAACATTTAGGTGATTTTGTGCATCTTAAGGATTATTCAAATCATTTTTCGTTCTTAAGGAATGTAGTTCATCCAACAAGTGCATTTTTGTCATTGGATTAACATTTACGCCATTTTGAGCATTCCAAGGCTTATTCTAATCAATTTTCGTTATTCACCATTGTAGTTCATCCAACAAGTGTATTAGATTAACATTATTTTCATTTTGTGCAACCGAAGGCTTATTCTAATTTTTTTTTCGTTCATAAGGAATGTAGTTCATCCAATAAATGCGTTTTTGTATTGAATTAACATTTAAGTCATTTTTTGTGCACCCCAAAGCTTTTTCTAATCTCTTTTCAATCTTCAGGAACATTCTAATCATTTTTCATTCTTAAGGAATGTTTTTAATCCAAAAAGTGTGTTTGTATCATTGGATTAACATTTACGTCATTTTGTGCATCCTAAGGCTTATTCTAATCCATTTTTGTTCTCAACCAATAATGTTCATCCAATAAATGCATTTGTGTCATTGGATTAACATTTAGGTGATTTTGTGCATCCCCAAGATTCTTCTATCCAATTTTCATTCTTAGGGAATGTTTTTAATCCAAAAAGTGCGTTTGTAACATTGGATTAACATTGACGTCATTTTGTGCATCCTAGGGCTTATTCTAATCCATTTTCGTTCTAAACCAATGTAGTTGATCCAATAAGTGCATTTGGGTCATTGGATTAACATTTAGGTGATTTGTCCATCCCTAGGATTATTCTATCCACTTTTCGGTCTTAACGTATGTTTTTAATCCAAAAAGTGCTTTTGTTTCATTGGATTAACATTTACGTCATTTTGTACATCCCAAAGAATATTCTAATCCATTTCTATTTTAACCCATGTAGTTCACACTCTAAGTGCATTTGTGTCATTGGATTAACATGTAGGTGATTTTGTGCATCCCAAGGATTATTCTAATCACTTTTTGTTCTTAATGAATGTTTTTAATCCAAATAGTGTGTTTGGGTCATTGGATAAACATTTACGTCATTTTGTGCATCCTGTGGCTTATTGTAATCCATTTTTGTTTTAAACTAATGTAGTTAATCCAATAAGTGTATTTGTGTCATTGATTAACATTTATGTGATTTTGTACATCCCAAGGCTTACTCTATTCATTTTTCATTCTTAAGGAATGTTGTTAATCCTATAAGTGCATTTGTGTCATGGGATTAACATTTACATCATTTTGTGCATCCTAAGGCTTATTCTTATCCATTTTTGTTCTAAACCAATGTAGTTCATCAAATAAGTGCATTTGTGTCATTGGATTAACATGTAGGTGATTTTGTGCATCCCAAGGCTTATTCTATTCGTTCTTAAGGAATGTGTTCATCCAATAAGTGCGTTCGTCTCATTGGATTAACATTTATGCCATTTTCTGCATCCCAAGGCTTATTCTAATCCATTTTCGTTCTTAACAATTATAGTTCATGCAATAAGTGCATTTGGTTCATATTATTAACATTTACATCAATTTGTCCATCCCAAGGCTTATGCTAATCCATTTTCGTTCTAAACCAATGTATTTCATCCAATAATTGCATTTGCGTCATTGGATTATCATTTAGGTGATTTTGTGCATCCTAAGACTTATTCTAATCATTTTTCGTTCTTAAGGAATGTAGTTCATCCAATAAATGCATTTGTGTAATTAGATTACATTTAAGTCAGTTTGTGCACTCCAAGCCTTATTTTAATCACTTTTTGCTCTTTAGGAATGTTTTTAATCCATTAAGTGTGTTTTTGTCACTCGATTAACATTTACGTCATTTTGTGCATCCCAATGCTTATTCTAATCCATTTCCGAGTTAAACCAATGTAAATCTTCCAATAAGTGCATTTGTGTCATTGGATTAACATTTAGGTGAATTCGTGCATCCCAAGGCTTATTCTATTCATTTTTTGTTCTTAAGGAATGTTTTCATCCAATAAGTGTGTTCGTGTCATTGGATTAACATTTAAGCCATTTTTTGCATCCCAATGCTTATTCTAATCCATTTTGGTTCTTAACCATTGTAGTTCATCCAATAAGTGCATTTGGTTCATTAGATTAACATTTACATGAGTTTGTGCATCCCATGGCTTATTCTAATCCTTTTTCATTCTAAACCAATATAGTTCATCCGATAAGTGCATTTGGTTCATTGGATTATCATTTAGGGGATTTTTTGAATCCCAAGGCTTATTGTAATCATTTTTCGTTCTTAAGGAATGTAATTCATCCAATAAATGCGTGTGTGTATTGGATTAACATTTTAGTCATTTTGTGCACCCCAAGGCTTATTCTAATCATTTTTCGTTCCTAAGGAATGTAGCAGCAAACTTAGGCAGCAGTTTCACCGAATTTTGGCGCGTAAACGGGAACGAAAACAGAAACGTGAGAAGTAGCAGACACGCAGCAAGGGTAAGGGCACCTTCCACTTTCTAGTTGCATTAGGGCTGCAAATGCATATTGTTATGACATGCACGTTGTTCCATTTCTGTTTTTGAAGAAAAACTGGTTTGCATATCATTTTGAAGAATGAGAAAATGTACTCTGTTGAGGTTTTAAAAATCTGCAACATGCTGTTTTGGGGTGATTATTCCAATACTGTTTGTTATGTGGAAAGCTGAAAAATGCATTGCATGATATTTTGAAGAGGAGTAAAAAGCATATTCATAAAACTGTTTTGAATATTGCAAAAATGCATTATGTTGGTATTTTGCTGCTATGTGATGCTTGCTGTTTGACTGAATGTGTTAATATTGTTCTGATGTTTGAGAAAATTGAAATGCTTGTATGTTGTTCTAATGTTTGAGAAAGCTGAAATGCTTGTATGTTGTTTTGATGTTTGAGAAAGCTGAAATTCCTGTATGTTCTTCTATTGTTTGAGAAAGCTAAAATGCTTTGCATGTTGTTCTGATGTTTGAGAAAGCTGAAATGCTTTGCATGTTATTCTGATGTTTGAGAAAACTGAAATGCTTACATGTTGTTCTGATGTCTGAGAAAGCTGAAATGCTTGCATGATATTTTGATGGTTTGAGAAAGCTGAAATGCTTGCATGCTGTTCTGTTAAGGAAAATCTGGTGTTGCTGATGATTTCAAAATAAAAAGGGTGTTAAAACTGATGAAAGTGTTCCTTCTGGAAAATCTGGTTTGATGTAAAAGTTTGAGTTTTGTGGTTTAAAAGAGTGATAAAACTATTTTGGAGTTGTGCTGATTTTTCAAAAGAAACAGTTTGAAATATGTTGAATGACTCAAGAAAATTTCACTGATTTCGAAGGTGTATTCGAATACAACATAAGTGTATTCGAATACAGCCTGTCAAGCTTCTGTTTTACTTAAGTTTTCAAACTGTTTTACTTAATGTCATTATGTTTTGCTTCTGATGATTCTGGTGTGAATCATTCTGTTTTGCTTCTAATGATTCTGGTGTGAATCATTCTGTTTTGCTTCTGATGATTCTGGTGTGAATCATTCTGTTTTGCTTTTGATGATTGTGGTGTGAATCATTCTGTTTTGCTTCTGATGATTATGGTGTGAATCATTCTGTTTTGCTTCTGATGATTGTGGTGTGAATCATTCTGTTTTGCTTATGATGATTGTGGTGTGAATTATTCTGTTTTGCTTCTGATGATTGTGGTGTGAATCATTCTGTTTTGCTTCTGATGATTCTGGTGTGAGTCATTTTGTTTTGCTTCTGATGATTCTAGTGTGAATCATTCTGTTTTGCTTCTGATGATTCTGGTGTTAATCATTCTGTTTTGCTTCTGATGATTCTGGTGTGAATCATTCTGTTTTGCTTCTAATGATTCTGGTGTGAATCATTATGTTTTGCTTCTGATGTTCTGATGCTAATCATTCTGATTCTGGTTCTGTTTCTGATGTTCTGGTGTTGATGATTCTAATTCTGTTCCTGATGTGTTCTGATGTTAATCATTGTGATTCTGGTTCTGTTTCTGATGTTCTGATGTTGATCATTCTGGTTCTGTTTCTGATGTTCTGATGTTGATCATTCTAGTTCTGTTTCTGATGTTCTGATGTTGATCATTCTGGTTCTGTTTTTGGTTTCTGTATTCGACTACAGGCATGCTGTATTCGAATACAGAATGTTGAAATTACATTTTCAGCTTCTGTATTCGAATACAACGGATATGTATTCGAATACAGATTCGAGTTTTCAGAAATTTCATGTTTTTCAACAATGTTTATAAACCCTAAGTGTTGGGGAATATTGGGAATGTTTATGGTGAATTAAAATGGGACTTTTGGTGATATTTTGAAGTGGTGGTGAAGTTTTTGAGACTTTACAGATGTAGTGAAAAATGCTGATTTGTGCACTGAGACTACCTTTGTATTCGAATACCAGAGGGCTGTATTCGAATACAGAGTGTAATTCTGCACTGTTTTTGGCTTCTGTATTCGAATACAGAGAAGCTGTATTCGAATACAGATTCGTAATTTTCCAAAAATCTCAGTTTTAAACACTGTTTTGTGAATTTTAAGAGTTTGGGAAACAATGGAAAGACTTGAGATGATTAAGTATGGAATTTGTGAGATAATGTGAATTGTTAATGATTGCTTGATTGTTTAATCATTGATGTGGATGATGATATTGATTATGTTGAGATGTTTTGAAATATGATGCGATGGCATGAATTTTTCTGATTTGCATACTATTTTCAGTGAAGAGAAAATACTGCATATTCATGCATTGCATAGTCAGGTGGTGATCGCGATGGGCCACAGAGTTGATGCGGTGACCGTGAATGGTCGCGAAGTTAAGTAGTAACCATGGGTTATAGAATAGTTCCGCGTGTATTAGACGATCTGTTCTATCCGGGGTCAGAGTAGTTCCGCGTGTATTAGACGGTCTATTCTACTCTAACTACGGAGTGGTTCCGCGTGTATTAGACGGTCCATTCTATCCGTGCGAGGATTTAACTTCTGTGTATTTGGCCTGTGAGAGGCTAATACATGTAATTTTAGCGACCATGATGGTTATAGAATAGTTCCGCGTGTATTAGACGGTCTGTTCTATCCGGGGTCAGAGTAGTTCCGCGTGTATTAGACGGTCTATTCTACTCTGGCTACGGAGTGGTTCCGCGTGTATTAGACGGTCCATTCTATCCGTGCGAGGATTTAACTTCTGTGTATTTGGCCTGTGAGAGGCTAATACATGTAATTTTAGCGACCATGATGGTTATAGAATAGTTCCGCGTGTATTAGACGGTCTGTAATTTAATCCATTCTCATTCTAAACCAATGTAGTTCATCCAATAAGTGCATTTGTGTAATTGGATTAACATTGTGGTGATTTTGTGCATCCCAAGGCTTATTCTACTTATTTTTCGTTCTTCAGGAATGTTGTTCATCCAATAAATGTGTTTGTGTATTGGATTAACATTATTGTCATTTTGTGCACCCCTAGGCTTGTTTTAATGACTTTTCGTTCTTAAGGAATGTTTTTCATCCCAAAAGTGCGTTTGTGTCATTGGATTAACATTTACGTCATTTTGTGCATCCTAAAGCTTATTCTAATCCATTTTCGATCTAAACTAATATAGTTCATCCCATAAGTGCATTTATGTCATTGGATAAACATTTAGGTGATTTTGTGCATCCCTAGGATTATTCTAACCACTTTTCGTGCTTATGGAATATATTTAATCCTAAAAGTGCATATGTGTCATTGGCTTAACATTTACACCATTTTCTACATCCCAGGGCTTATTCTAATCCATTTCGTTCTAAACCAAAGTTGTTCACTCCATAAGTGCATTTGTTTCATTGGATTAACATTTAAGTCATTTTGTGCACCCCAAGGCTTATTCTAATCAGTTTTTGTTCTTACTGAATGTTTTTAATCCAAATAGTGCGTTTGTGTCGTTGGATTAACATTGATGACATTTAGTGAATCCTAAAGCTTATTCTAATCCATTTTCGTTCTAAACCAATGTAGTTCATCCAATAAGTGCATTTGTGTCATTGGATTAACTTTTAGGTGATTTTGTTTACCCCTAGGATTATTCTAACCACTTTTCGTTCTTAAGGAATGTCTTTAATCCAAAAAGTGCTTTTGTTTCATTGGATTAACATTTAGGTCGCTTTGTGCATCCCAAGGATTATTCTAATCCATTTTCGTTCTAAACCAATGTAGTTCATCCAATAAGTGCATTTGTTTCATTGGATTAATATTTAGGTGATTTTGTGCATCCCCAGGATTATTCTAACCACTTTATGTTTGTAAAGAATGTTTTTAATCCAATAAGTGCATTTGTGTAATTGGATTAACATTTACGTCATTTTATGAATCCCAAGGCTTATTCTAATCCGTTTTTGTTCTAAACCAATGTAGTTCATCCAATTAGTGTATTTGTGTAATTGGATTAAAATTTAGGTTATTTTGTGCATCCCAAGGCTTATAATAATCATTTTTCAATTTAAGGAATGTATTGCACCCCATAAATGCGTGTGTATTGGATTAACATTTAAGTCATTTTGTGCACCCTAAGGGTTGAATTGTGTTTGACTAACTTGAATACTTTTTCTGTTTTTGCAGTTTTAAAACAAAACTTGATGTATGAATAAAACAAAGTTAGCAGCGAATATAAAGTAAAAATAAAAACAAAGAATTTTATATTGGTTCACCGTTAACGAGGCTACGTCCAGTCCCTTCACCTTGAAGGATTTCACTAATTCAAACCTTGAATTACAACAATACGACTGACCCTCCAAGTCAGTCTTCTTAAACAGTCTAACAATCCTACACTTTTGAGGAATGCAGCACCTTGACTTCCTAAGTCAAGTGTTCTCCTACCAATCTGACAACCCCAGATTGTAGAAGGAATTACAACTCCTTGAATCTAATTGCCAAGTAATCTGCTACCCCTTCTGACTCCCTCAAATTGTAGACTCTACTTCAACAACTTAGATCTAACACAAGGGAAAGAAAATAACACGAGTGCTTGCTTCTGGAAAGCTGGAACTCACAATTAACCTCACTGAAAACTTGAGTGTTTGCTTTTGGAAGTGTATGACTCTTTTGTGATTTTTGATGCGAAGTATTCTGCCTTGAGCCTCCTTTTATAGATGCAGATTAGGGCCTCTTCCAAGCTTAATTTCGAGCTGTATCTTGATGGATTCTTTTGCAACAATATCTTGACCAATCGGGCTTCACTTAAATAAAAAACATATCTTTTTAAGCTTCAGATTTGCTTTCAAAAATAACTGGCCAATTCTATCTTTAGTTTCTTCCTGCCAACAGCTTCTTAACTCCCATACGACATCACTTTATTTTTGTAACAAATCCTTTTAATACTTTGATCAAATTAAATTAAATGTCCACCGTTAATCCTCATGATTAAATCTGGACCGTTTGATCTTCTGTGCTAGTCCACATCTGGACCATACTAAGTGATCTGCTGTGGTCCTCTGATTTCGGCCATCCTTGGACCACACTTTCTGATCTTCTGATCTCGGCCAACCTAGTCTAGCAAACTGATCTGATGTGATCCTCTGATCTCGGCCAATGCTGGACCACACATTCGGACCTTTTGATTTCGGCCAACACTGGGCCATGGTCTGATCTTCAGGTCTCGGCCAACATTGGGCCAAATACATAAATCTGAACCATTGATCTGAATATCTTCCCTCTGATCTGGACTTGGTCTGGATTGAACAGAAATTAACTCTCGACAAATAATATTTCAGTCTGGACATTTTACCTTCTATTCTGGATCAGTTCAGGATCAAATCTGGAGATCATTTCTTCTGGTATGGACTTAGTTTCATACCCTAAACCATGCTATCTTCTGGTATGGGTCAAATCTGGATTGATTCTCTTGTTCTAGACCCATTAACTTATCCTCTAATTAAGTCTAGATCAAGTCTGGGCTGTTTATCATTTCACTGCCAGGCAATCTTCTGGTCAGAATAACTTCTGGTCTAAATCTGACTAATGATTCCTTCTGGTCTGGATCAACTCTCCCTTTGGCAGGCTTCCTTCTGGTCTGGTCCAAGTCTCCTTCTGACTATGCTTCCTTGTGATCTGGGCCAGCAAAGATATCCTCTAGTGGTGTTTTGACATCCTGGTGTATCCTCTGGTAATTCCATGATGCATTCTGGATGCATTTTCTGCTTCTGATAACTTCATCTTCTGGTGGTATTTAATATTGTAATTCAAGGTTCAAAATAAGATTACATGGAGTGCTTTTGTAAACATCAAAATCCTAAGTACTTAGAACCAAATTGGTTCCAACAGCGTTTGTATCATTGGATTAACATCTACGTCATTCTGTGCATCCTAAGGCTTATTCTAATCCATTTTCGTTCTAAACCAATGTAGTTCATCCAATAAGTGCATTTGTGTCATAGGATTAACATTTAGGTGATTTTGTTTACCCTTAGGATTATTCTAACCACTTTTCGTTCGTAAGGAATGTTTTTAATCCAAAAAGTGTGTTTGTGTCATTGGATTAACATTTACGACATTTTGTGCATCCCAAGGCTTATAATAATCCATTTTCCTAATAAACGAATGTAGTTCATCCAATAAATGAATTTGTGTCATTGATTAACATTTAGGTGATTTTGTGCATTCCAAGGCTTAATATATTCATTTTTCATTCTTAAGGAATGTCATTAATCCAATAAGTGCATTTGTGTTATTGGATTAATATTTACATCATTTTGTGGATCCTAAGGCTTATTCTTATCCATTTTCATTCTAAACCAATGTAGGTAATCCAATAAGTGCATTTGTGCATTGGATTAACATTTTTGTCATCTTGTGCACCCTAAAGCTTATTCTAATGACTGTTCGTTCTTAAGGAATGTTTTTAATCCAAAATGTGTGTTTGTGTCATTGGATTAACATTTATATCATTTTGTTCATCCTCAGGCTTATTCTAATCCATTTTTGTTCTAAACCAATGTAGTTCATCCAATAAGTGCATTGTTTGTCATTGTATTAACATTTAGGTGATTTTGTGCATCCCTAGGATTATTCTCACCACTTTTCGTTCTTAAGGAATGTTTTTAATCCAAAAAGTGCGTTTGTATCATTAGATTCACATTTACAGCATTTTGTGCATACCAAGGTATATTCTCATTTATTTTAGTTTTAAACCAATGTAGCTCATCCAAAAAGTACATTTGTGCATTGTATTAACATTTAGGTGATTTTGTGCATTCATAAGGAATGTTTTTAATCCAACAAGTGCGTTTGTGTCATTGGATTAACATTTATGTCATTTTGTGCATCCTAAGGCTTATTCTAATCCATTTTCGTTTTAAACCAATGTAGTTCATCAAATAAGTGCATTTGTGTCATTGGATAAACATGTAGGTGATTTTGTGCATCCCAAGGCTTATTCGAATCATTTTGCATTCTTAAGGAATGTTTTTCATCCAAAAAGTGAGTTTGTGTCATTTGATTATTATTTACGTCATTTTGTGCATCCTAAGGCTTATTCTAGTCCATTTTCATTCTAAACCAATGTAGTTCATCTAATAAGTGCATTTGTGTCATTGGATTAACATTTAGATAAATTTCTGCAATCCTAATATTATTCTAACCACTTTTCATTCTTAAGGAATGACTTTTATCCAAAAAGTGCTTTTGTGTCATTAGATTAACATTTACATCATTTTGTGGATACCAAGGTTTATTCTCATCCATTTTCGTTTTAAACCTATGTAGTTCATCCAATAAGTGCATTTGTGTCATAGGATTAACATTTACGTGATTTTGTGCATCCCAATGCTTATTCTAATCATTTTTCATTATTAAGGAATGTTTTTAATCCAAAAAGTGTGTTGGTGTCACTGGATTAACATTTACGTCATTTTGTGCATCCGAAGGCTTATTCTAATCCATTTTCATTCTAAACCAATGTAGTTCATCCATTAAGTGCATTTGTGTTATTGGATTCACATTTAGGTGATTTTGTGCATCCCAAGGCTTATTCTAATCATTTTGGATTCTTAAGGAATGTTGTCATTCAAAAAGTGAGTTTGTGTCATTGGATAATTATTTACGTCATTTTGTGCATCCTAAGGCTTATTCTAGTCCATTTTCATTCTAAACCAATGTAGTTCATCCAATAAGTGCATTTGTGTCATTGGATTAACATTTACGTCATTTTGTTGATTCCAAGGCTTATTCTAACCCATTTTCATTCTAAACCAATGTAGTTCTTCCAATAAGTCCATTTGTGTCATTGATTAACATTTAGGTGATTTTTTACATCCCAAGGCTTACTCTTTTCATTTTTCATTCTTTAGGAATGTCGTTAATCCAATAAGTGCATTTGTGTCATTGGATTAACATTTACATCATTTTGTGCATCCTAAGGCTTATTCTTATCGATTTTCGTTCTAAACCAATGTAGTTCATCCATTAAGTGCATTTGTGTCATTGGATTAACATTTTTGTCATTTTGTGCACCCCAACGCATATTCTAATGATTGTTCGTTCTTATGGAATGTTTTTAATCCTAAAAGTGTGTTTATATCATTAGATTAACATTTACGTCATTTTGTGCATCCTAAGGCTTATTCTAATCCATTTGCATTCTAAACCAATATAGTTCATCCAATAAGTGCATTTGTGTCATTGGATTAACATTTAGGTCACTTTGTGCATCCCAAGGCTTATTCTAATCCATTTTCGTTCTAAACCAATGAAGTTCATTCAATATGTGTGTTTGTGTCATTGGATTAACAATAGATGATTTTGTGCATCCCAAGGCTTATTCTATTCATTTTTTGTTCTTAAGTAATGTAGTTAATCCAATAAATGAGTTGGTGTATTGGCTAAACATTTATGCCATTATGTGCATCCCAAGTGCATTTGTATCATTGGATTAACATTTAAGTCATTTTGTGAACCCCGAGTCTTATTCTAATCACTTTTCGTTCTTAAGGAATGTTTTTAATCCAAAAAGGGTGTTTGGGTCATTCTATTAACATTTACGTCAATTTGTGAATCCTAAGGCTTATTCTAATCCATTTTCGTTCTTAACCAATGTAGTTCATCAAATAAGTGCATTTGTGTCATTGTATTAACATGTAGGTGATTTTGTGCATCCCCAGGATTATGCTAATCACTTTTTGTTCTTAATGAATGTTTTTAATCCAAATAATATGTTTGTGTCATTAGATTAACATTTCCATAATTTTGTGCATCGCAAGGCTTATTCTTATCCATTTTCATTCTAAACCAATGTAGTTCATCCAATATGTGCATTTGTCTCATTGGATTAACATTTAATTGATTTTGTGCACCCAAAGCCTTATTCGTATCACTTATCGTTCTTAACAAATGTTGTTAATCCAAAAAGTGCATTTGTGTCATTGGATTAACATTTACGTCATTTTGTGCATCCTAAGGCTTATTCTAATCTATTTTCGTTCTAACCAAATGTACTTCATCCAATAAGTGCATTTGTGTTATTGGATTAACATTTAGGTGATTTTGTGCACCCATATTATTATTCTAACCACTTTTCGTTCTTAAGGAATGTTTTTAATCCGAAAAGGGTGTTTGGGTCATTCTATTAACATTTACGTCACTTTGTGCATCCCAAGGCTACTTCTAATCCATTTATGTTCTAAGCCAATGTATTTCATTAAAAAAGTCCATTTGTGTCATCAGATTAACATTTAGGTGATTTTGTGCATCCCAAGGCTTATTCTTATCATTTTTCGTTCTTAAGGATTGTAGTTCATCCAATAAATGCGTTTGTGAATTTGATTAACATTTTTGTCATTTTGAGCACTCAAAGGCTTACTCTAATGACTTTCTGTTTTTAAGGAATGTTTTAAATCCAAAAAGTGTGTTTTTGTCAATGGATTAAGATTTACGTCATTTTGTGCATCCTAAGGCTTATTCTAATACATTTTCTTTTTAAACCAATGTAGTTAATCCAATAAGTGCATTTGTGTCATTGGATTAACATTAACGTCATTTTGTGCATCGTTAGGCTTATTCTAATCAATTTTCGGTCTAAACCAATGTAATTCATCAAATAAGTGCATTTGTTTCATTGGATTAACATGTAGGTGACTTTTGTGCACCCCTAGGATTATTCTAATCACTTTTTGTTCTTAAGGATTCTTTTTAAACCAAAAAGTGTGTTTGTGTCATTGGATTTACATTTAAGTCATTTGGTGCATCCCATGGCTTATTCAAATCCATTTTCGTTATAAACCAATGTAGTTCATCCAATAAGTGCATTTGTGTCATTAGATTAAAATTTAGGTCATTTTGTGAATCCCAAGGCTTATTCTAATCATTTTTCGTTTTTAAGGAATGTAGTTCATCCAATAAATGCATTTGTGTATAGGATTAACATTCAAGTTATTTTGTGCTCCCCAAGACTTATTCTAATCACTTTTTGTTCTTAAGGAATGTTTTTAATCCAAAAAGTGTGTTTGTGACATTGGATTAACATTTACGCCATTTTGTCAATCTCGAGGCTTATTATAATCGATTTCCGTACTAATTCAATGTAGTTCATCCAATAAGTGCATTTTGTGTCATTGGATTAACATTTAGGTTGTGCATTCAAGGCTTATTCTAATCATTTTTCGTTCTTAAGGAATGTAGTTCATCCAATAAATGCGTTTGTGTATTGGATTAACATTTAAGTTATTTTATGCATCCCAAGGATTATTTTAATCAGTTTTTGTTCTTAAGGAATGTATTTCATCCAATAAATGTGTTTGTGTATTGGATTAACATTGATGTCATTTTTTGCACCCGAAGGCTTATTTTAATCACTTTTCTTTCTTAAGGAATGTATATAATCCAAAAAGTGCGTTTGTGTCATTGGATTAACATTTACGTTATTTTGTGCATCCCAAGGCTTATTCTAATAATTTTTCGTTTTTAAGGAATATAGTTCACCCAATAAATGCGTTTGCGTAATGGATTACCATTTAAGTCATTTTGTGCACCCCAAGGCTTTATCTAATCACTTTTCGTTTTTAAGGAATGTTTTAATCCAAAAAGTGCATTTGTGTCATTGGATTAACATATATGTCATTTTATGCATCCCAAGGCTTATTCTAATCATTTTTCTTTCTAAACCAATGTAGATCATTCAATAAGTGCATTTGTGTCATTAGATGAAAATTTAGGTCAATTTGTGCATCCCAAGGCTTATTCTAATCATTTTTCGTTCTTAAGGTATGTAGTTCATTCAATAGATGCATATTTGTTATTGGATTAAGATTTACGTCATTTTGTGCATCCCAAGGCTAATTCTAATCGCTTTTCGTCCTTAAAGAATGTATTCATCCAAAAAGTGCGTTTGTGTCATTGGATTAACATTTACGTCATTTTGTGCATTCCAAGGCTAATTCTAATCCATTTTCGTTCTAAACAAATGTAGTTCATCCAATAAGTGCATTTTTGTCATTGGATTCACATTTAGGTTATTTTGTGCAATCCTATTATTATTCTAATCACTTTTCATTCTTAAGGAATGTAGTTTATCCAATAAATGCGTTTATGTATTGGAGTAACATTTAAGTCATTTTGTGCACCCCAAGCCTTATTCTAATCACTTTTCGTTCTTATGGAATGTTTTTAATCCAAAAAGTGCTGTCGTGTCCGGTTTGTCCGCGAAAAATGAGTCGCCACCAATTTTATTTTTTTAAAAAAAGGGAAAATTAGATAAAACCTAAAATAATGTTTTTGAACCAATTAATTTATACCAATTATTTATTTATTTAATTATTTTTTTGTCCCCCTAAAAGAATAATAAAAAGGAAAAGAAATTATTTACATTAATAAAAGAAAGAAACATATTTTTGTTATTAATTTGGTTTGACAAGGAGAAAAACCTTGCTACTACGTATCCCCAGATGCAATAAGGAAATCAAAACGCACGTAGTTCTTGGGTAGAAACTATTTATGTGTTATCTGATTTTATTATTACTCTATTTGACTATTGTTTTATTATAGTTATTATTATCTACGTATCCAGAAGTAAACATGTAATAATGATAATAGTAATAATAATAATAATAATAACAAACAAAATGTGAGATGTTTGTTCACAAATTGTATATTTTTATTTTTGTATTTTTGGTTTTTTAAGTAAAGAACAATTGATTTTTTTGTTAGAAAACAACGGTAATGCGGTGGTTTATGCACGAAACAGATGGACACGACAGTAAAGCAGCCTATTAAAGGATTTGCTTGTGCGTTGTCGGATCTGTCGCGGCACAAAGGCCACTAAAGAATGTGGCGCAGCGAGCGAGGATGAAATTCATCCGGCGGCGACGACTATTAATTCTAAAAAAAAAAACTATTTATTCGTTGTTATGATTGTTTTTTTTTATTTGATAAACCATTATGTGAATTTTGTGTTATGTTACAATGGGTTGAAGTTTGTTTTAATTGGTGATTGGTTTATAAGCATCAATTATTTATAGTGTTTTTAGTATGTATTAAAAAAAAATTCAAGTTTTAGAACAAACCACTCAAGGAAAATAAAAACTTAACGAATGAGTTTATTTTTGGCAAAAATGACAACAACAAAAAAAAAACTAAATTACATTTTTAAAGAATAAAAAAAATTTATAGAATGCAATACAAATAAACGAAAAAGAAAACATTAGATAAAGAAGAGAAAATCGATACCTTACTACTGAATATGGTTTGCTGGAGTGGTTTTACCAAGTTCAGATTCTCTGCTCCTCTTTTTTCTATTATTCTCTCTTTCGTTTTTCTTTTTTTTTTCTCTCCCCTTGATTCTACTCATGGTGTCGACTATTTATAGACTTTCAGGGTGTAGGTTACAAAAGACAAGGAAATAATTATGGATTGATTACCAATTACTATTCATCAATTTGTTTTCGGTTTCCTTTCATTCAAATGGTCACCATTATGCTGATTTTTATTACTATTCATCAATTTGTTTTCAGTTTCTTTTCATTCAAATGGTCACCATTATGCTGATTTTTATTACCATCAAGCCATTTCTTTTTAGTTTCTTGTTATTCAATTATGTACTTTTTTTTTTGTTTTAGAAAAGAGTGAATGCCTGAACAAGAATCAGCGGCAAATAAGAACCAGAAACACTAATGATTGTATAAAGTTTATAGTCTAATTATTTATTTTTATTTTAAATTATTATATTTTTCTAATTTTTTTATATATAATAATATATTTTTTTTATATAAAATGTCTAAAGAAAGCGGACAAAGTAAGGTGTCAACAGTTGCCCCTCTTTACTTAGAATTTACTTGAGAATCAAAGTAAAGATAAGTAAAGATGACGACTCTAATTTTGTCCGGAAATAACTTTTGTAGAAAGGTGCAAGTCGTTTTCCCGACTTCAACGTGCGGGTCGTTTTCTCAGCTTGGGGTGCAAGTCGTTTTCCCGGCTTCAACATGCGGGTCGTTTTCTCGGCTTTGGGTGCGAGTCGTTTTCCCGGCTTCAACATGCAGGTCGTTTTCTCGGCTTTGGGTGCGAGTCGTTTTCCCAAACTTCAACAAGCGGGTCGTTTTCTCAACTTTGGGTGTGAGTTGTTTTCCTGGCTTTAACATGCGGGTCGTTTTCTCGGCTTTGGGTGCGAGTCGTTTTCCCGGCTTGAACATGCGGGTCGTTTTCTCGGCTTTGGGTGGGAGTTGTTTTCCCGACTTCAACATACGGGTCGTTTTCTCGGCTTTGGGTGCAAGTCGTTATCCTGGCTTCAACATGCGAGTCGTTTTCCCAGCTTGGGGTGCGGGTCGTTTTCTCGGATTCAACATGCGGGTCGTTTTCTCGGCTTTGGGTGCGAGTCGTTTTACCGACTTCAACATGTAGGTCATTTTCTCGGCTTTAGGTTCGAGTCGTTTTCCCGACTTTAACATGCGGGTCGTCTTCTCGGCTTTGGGTGCGAGTCGTTTTCCCGGCTTAACATGCGGGTCATTTTCTCGTCTTTGGGTGCGAGTCGTTTTCTCGGCTTCAACATGCGAGTCGTTTTCTCGGCTTTTGGTGCGAGTTGTTTTCCCGGCTTCAACATGCGGGTTGTTTTCTCAGCTTTGGGTGCGAGTTGTTTTCCCAGCTTCAACATGCGGGTCGTTTTCTCGGCTTTAAATTTGTGAAATGTCATGAATGAATGAATGGATGAATGAATGAATATGTTTGTTTTTATTATTTTTTTATTGGACACGATCATTCAAATGATGGATGGAAAGGGCACTTATACATTTTTCTTGAACTTGATATCTTTGATCTCTCTCTTGTCTTCTCTTTTTTTCTTTTTTTTTTTTTTTGAAGAAGAATTTTTGTTGTGATCTTAAGCTAGATCTCATGTTGTGGTCTGTACTAACTTCTCGTGCCATAGTCCGATTCATATTGTTGATCATGTTCTTTTGAGTATATAATCTTTGTTTTTGTTGTTGTTGTTGTTTTTTTTTCTTCTTCTCCTAGGTTGCTCTCTCAGGTTTTCAACCCATCAAGTATCTATTATATTTTTTTGTACCCTAATTTTTGCCTAGGTTGCCCTTTCAGGTTTTCAACCTTACAGGGAGGACTAAATCTTTTCCATCCATATTCGTGAGGATCAAAGCTCCACCTAAGAAAGCTTTCTTTATGACATATAGGCCCTCATAGTTAGGGGTTCATTTCCCACGATAATCCTTCTGAATGGGTAAGATCTTTTTTAGCACCAAGTTTCCTTCCAGGAATTCTCGAGGACGTACTTTTTTCTTGTATGCTCTTTTTAGTCTTTTCTGGTATAATTGTCCATGGCATAAGGCCGCCAAACTTTTTTCTTCAATTAAATTCAATTGATCGAAATGGGTTTGCACCCATTCCAACTCCTCTAGTTTGGCTTCCATTAATACTCTTAGCGAAGGGATTTCTACTTCAATGGGTAGCACAACCTCGATCCCATATACTAGGGAAAAAGGGGTTGCCCCAGTTGAAGTGCGTATCAAAGTACGATACCTGTGTAGTGCAAACGACAACATCTCATGCCAATGTTTGTATGTTACAACCATTTTCTGAATAATTTATTTGATATTTTTTATTTGCTGCTTCAACTGTGCCATTCATTGTCGGTCTGTACGGGGATGAGTTGTGGTGTTGAATTTTAAAGGTGGCACACAATTCATCAATCATTTGGTAATTCAGATTTGTGGTATTGTCAATAATGATCTTGCTTGGTAGGCCGTAACAGCGTATTAACTCCCATTTTATGAATTTGACCACCACATTTTTGGTTATGTTGGCGTACGAAGCGGCCTCTACCCATTTGGTAACGTAATCGATTGCCACCAAGATGAAGCGATGTCCATTTGATGCTTTTATTCAATCATTCTGATGACGTCTATGCCCCACATTGAGAACGACTAGGGCGCTGTAAGGGTGTTCAGGGGCATTGGTGGGGTGTGGATATTGTCAGCATATATTTGACACTTATGGCATTTACATAATCAAAGCAAATTTTTTCAAGGTGAGATTTTATTTTTCCTCATTCAAAATCAACACATTTGGGAGTACCATATCATGATTCCTTTTACACAAAAATGTTTTTGTTCAAGAAAAAGCTTACGGCTAACTGTCTCAGAGTCCTTTTCTCATTCTCTGATATTTCGAAACGATACTCTTTATTTATAAAATACTATTTGATGTCGTGATACCAAGGTTTCCCAATAGTTTTGATGTCGTGATACAAATTATCTGATCCTCTGATCTCGACCAACTCAGGACCATGTAATTTGATATGTACCCTTCTGTGATCCTCTAATTTCGACCAATTCTAAACCATGTGATCTGATCTGTACCATTGATCTTAAGATCTAGACCTTTTATCTTCTGATCTGGATCATTGATCTTTTGCTCTGGACATTTATCTTTTGATCTGGACCATTAATCTTATAATCTAGACATTTATCCTCTTATCTGGACGAAGTCTGGACCATGTCTAGATTAAGTTTGGACTGAGTCCTATGTTCACGACCATGCTATCTTCTGGTCAGGACTACGTCTGGACCAAGTCTGACTTATGTTTCCTTCTAGTCTGGAACAAGTCTCCCTCTAACAAGCTTCCTTCTAGTCTGGACCAAATCTCTTTCTCGACTCTGCTTCCTTCTTATCTGGGCCAAAAAGATATCCTCTGATGATGTTATTGTTTATTCTCTTAGATGATATCCTCTGATTGATGATATCCTCTGATGTTTGCCTTTTATGACATCCTCTGGTATCGCCTGGTGACCTCCTATAGTAGCCTCTGGATGCATCCTCTAGATGTTTCCTCTGGATGTTTCCTCTGAATGTATCCTCTAGTGGTGTCATCCTCTGATCTTGCATAGCCTCTGATTTTTTCTTCTAAGTCAAAAGTACGATTTACATAAAATACTTTTGTTAACATCAAAACTTTAATTGAAAGAACCAACTTGGTTCCAACAATCTCCCCTTTTTGATGATGACAAAACTTTGTATTTTTTATAACTATTTTTCTTTCTTTTGAATTTGACTCCCCATAAGACTAAGCTTTACTTTGAATTTTTTCTACCCCTAAGTCTAATGCCCCAAATCCATTATCAAATACATCTTATCCCCCTTTGTCATCAAACAAAAAGGATTGAAGGAAGAAAGGAGATTGTCTGAATTTTTTTTTCCATTTTCTAACCTTTTTTTATAATAATAAAAATACACGAAAATAATACATATAGCAATAAATTAAACTTAAGATAAAAACTTACTAAGCTACTAGTCAGGGATAAAGGTAAGGTTTAGGTTTTTCTTGATGAAGTCAAACCTATCTTCAGGTAACAGTTTGGTGAATATGTCAGCCCATTGATGGTCAGTATCAACAAATTGAATGTTAAGTACCCCTTTTTGAACATAATCTTTGATGAAGTGGTGTTTGATCTCTATGTGTTTGGCTCTAGAATGAAGGATATGGTTTTTGGTTAGGTTGATGGCTGAAGTGTTGTCACAGTATAAATGGATGTTGGTTTCCATGATTTTGTAGTCTTCTAGCTGATGTTTCATCCAAATGAGTTGAGAACTGCATCCAGCTGCTGTAACGTATTCAGCTTCTGTAGTTGACATGGCAATGGTGCTTTGTCTATTACTTGACCAGGATATTAAATTGTCTCCCAAGAATGTGCAGTTTCCACTTGTGCTCTTTCTCTCAAATTTGTCTCCGGCATAATCAGAGTCACAATATCCACTCAGTTTGTATATAGGAGTTTTCTTGTAGAACAAGATGAGGTTGGTAGTGCCTTTTAGGTATCTAAGGATTCTCTTAACGGCATTTAAATGGGATTCCCTAGGGTCAGACTGAAATCTAGCACATACGCATACACTAAACATGATATCAGGTCTCGAAGCAGTGAGATAGAGTAGAGATCCTATCATACCTCTGTAGGATTTTTTATCAACTTTTTGGCCTGAGTCATCCTTTTCAAGTGAGCAGGTACGGTGCATTGGGGTAGCCATAGGTTTGCAGTCACTCATCTTAAACTTCTTAAGAAGCTTTTTTGTATATTTTGATTGATGAATGTATATACCTTTTTGACTTTGCTGAATTTGAATTCCTAGGAAGAACTTAAGTTCTCCTATCATGCTCATTTGAAATTCCTGTTGCATCAATATAGAAAATTATTGGCAGAGAGTGCCATTAGTAGATCCAAAGATAATATCATCAACATAAACTTGAATAATAAGAATATCATCTTTTCTTGATTTTCTAAAAAGAGTATTGTCTACTTGTCCTCTTTCAAAGTTATTTTCAAGTAAGAAGTTACTAAGTCTATCATACCATGCCCTAGGTGCGTCTTTTAAACCATACAAAGATTTTTTAAGTTTAAAAACATAGTTTGGAAATTCAGAACTTTCAAAACCTGAGGGTTGTTTAATATAGACTTCTTCACTTATATAACCATTTAAGAATGCGCTTTTAACATCCATTTGAAATAATGAAATGTTATTATTAGCAGCAAAGGAAAGTAGGATACGAATAGCTTCTAACCTGGCCGCTGGAGCAAAAGTCTTAGTGTAGTCAATACTTTCTTGCTGACTGTATCCTTGTGCAACATGTCGTGCCTTGTTTCCGAAAATTCTCCTTTTTCATTCAGCTTGTTTCTGAAAACCCACTTGGTTCCAATAATGTTCTTTTCTTGTCTAGGAACTAGATCCCAAACATCATTCTTTTCAAATTAATTTTACTCCTCTTGCATGGCAAGAATCCATCCATCTTCCTTTAGTGCTTCATCAACAGAAGTAGGCTCAATAGATGAGAGTAAGCCAAACAAACTAGTTTCTTTAAGTGATGTTCTGGTCCTTAAGGGATCACTTGCACTCCCAATGATTAGAGTTTCGGGATGTAAAGACTTGTACTTCCATCCACATCTTCCTTCTGACTTATCTTTAGCTTCATCCTTTGAAGATTTGTCGGGTTCTTCTATTTTGCTTTCATCCTCCACCTTTTCAAATTCTCTTGGTTTGTCTACATCAGTTTCCTTTGATTCTAGTAAACCTGCACTATCATCATCCTGCTTTGACTTTTCAAGGTCAAGCTGTTTGACATGTATGGATTCCTCCACAATATTTGTTTCCCTGTTAAACACTCTATAAGCTTTGGATCTTTCAGAGTAACCAATGAAGGTACACTTTTGAGATCGAGAATCAAATTTTCCAAGATTATCTTTAGTGTTCAACATATAAAAGTATAGCCAAATTATTTAAAATAAGATATGTTAGGCTTTTTACCTTTCCATAGTTCATATGGTATTTTATTCAATATTGATCTAATATAGACTCTATTTTGAATATAACATGCGATATTAATTGCTTCTGCCCAAAGTGTTTTGCAACATTCATATCATTTAGCATTTATCTGGCCATTTCTTTAAGTGTTCTATTTTTTCTTTCTACAACTCCATTTTGTTAGGGTGTTCTAAGAGAAGAAAAGTTGTGAGAGATACCATTCTCGTCACAAAAACTTTCAATGAATTTGTTCTCAAATTCTCCTCCATGATCACTTCTAATTTTTATAATTTTAAAACCCTTTTCATTCATTATTTGTTTGCAAAATGTGATAAATACTTTGTGCATTCATCCTTACATCTTAAAAGTTTTACCCATGTCCACCTATTATAATCATCTACAATAACAAACTCAAACTTCTTACCACTTAGAGATGTTGTTTTTACTAGCCCAAATAAATCTATGTGTAATAGCTCAAGAGGCATTGAGGTAGATATTGAGTTTTTAGGATTGAAAGAATTTTTTGTTTGTTTTCCCTTTTGACAAGCTTCACACATGATTTCAGTTTTGTAGCTGAGTTTAGGTAGACCTCTCACCAGTTGAAGTTTATTTAGTTTTGAAACTAATCTAAGGTTAACATGACCTAATCTTTTATGCAAAATTAATTTCTCTTCATTTACTGACACTAGACACTTAACTTTCTGCCTCTCTAGACTAAACAGATTTATTTTGTAAATATTGTTGTCTATAAGCTATGAAGAGTACTGATCCATCCTTCTGACTAATAGCTTTGCATGTTTTTTGATTAAATATAATATCATAATTACTATCACTTAATTGACTAATACTTAATAAATTATGCCTAAGACCTTTAACTAGCAGTACATCTTTAATAGAGGAAGAAGTACCATTACCAACCATTCCTCGACCAATGATTTGGCCTTTATGCTTTCCTCCAAAAGTCACTGTCCCTCCTTTGCTCAAAGTTAGTTCTTGGAATATAGACTTTTCTCCTGTCATATGTCGCAAGCATCCACTGTCTAGGTACCATGACTGGTGTTTCAACTTGATTACTGAGGACATCTGCAACAAAGATAATTTTTTTTTTAGGTACCCAAATCTGGTTAGGTCCAGGTTTGTTGATCTTGAAAGGTTTCTTGTCTCTCCTTTATTTTACCATTGGACAAAAAAATTTTGAGTGACCTTTCTTGGCACAAACAGCACATAAAACATTAGAGGAAATAGTTTTAGTTACAGTTACAGTTTCATCAAATCCTATGCCTCTTTTACTATTGTTACTAACTCCATAGATCATAGAAGCATATTTGCTTCTTTCCATTCCATTAACAATAATATCTTGTAAAACTCAGCAATATCACTTTTAAGAGTTGCATTTTCTGTTTTACATTCTGCATTTTGATTCTTTAAAACATCCATTTCTTTGGTTAGAGTTTTATTTTCTTCCCTAAGTGTTTTCGTTTTAAAGACAGTTAGTTATTGATAATTAAAATATCATTCAATGCAGTAATTAAAACAAATCGAGTGAGTTCAGAAAATACCTCTTTTTCATCTTTTGATGATTCGCTTCCAGAATCAGATTCTGTATCAGATCCAGAGGAAGCGCTTATGTGAGCCATCAGAGCCAATTCTGTTTCTGATTAACTTCCAGAATCAAAGTTTGGGTTGGATCCAGAGGCAGAGCTTGTGTAAGCCATAAGTGCAAGTTCTGCTTCTTCATCTTCTAATTCACTTCCAGAGTCAGCACCATTGTCGTATCCAGAGGCAGAATGAATATGAGTCATTATTGTCAATTCTGCTTCTTCTGATTCACTTCCAGAGTCAGATTTTATGTTGGATCCAGAGGCAGAATTGATGTGAGCTATCATGGCTAATTCTACTTCTTCATTTCAGAAGATTCATTAGAATCATCCCATGTTGCCATCAGATTCTTCTTCTTGGGTCCGCAGACTTTCTTCTGATTTTTCCATTTCTCCAGATTTTTACATTCTGACTTGATGTGCCTAGGTTCATTGCATCCATAGCAGATGAAACTCTTCTTGTCTTGTTCATCCTTCCCTCTGTTAGAATGCTTGGGATACCTCTGGGGAAACTTCTTCCTTCTGTTTTTCCATATCTTCATAACCTTTTTGGTTATGAAGGCAATGTCTTCTTCTTCTGGTTTCTGATTCTGGTCATCAGAATCACTATCTTCTGATTCTGCTTTTGCTTTTAGAACTTTCTTCTTTTTGGATTTTAAGGCTAGGGTTTTGTTCTTCTTCTATGGCTCATCTTCTTCCAGCTCTATTTCATGTAACGTGAGGGAGCTGATTAATTCGAACTTCAGAGTGTTCAAGTCCTTTACTTCCTGAATGGCAGTGACCTTTGGTCTCCACTTGGTTGGCAGACTTCTAAGAATTTTCTTCAAGTGGTCAGCAATGGTATAGCTCTTCTTGAGTACACTTAATCCTGAAACCAGAGTCTGCAATCTGGAAAACATTGCTTCAATTTCTTCATCTTCTTCAAATCTTGAACAGCTCGTACTTCTTGACTAGAATGTCGGCCTTTGCTTCTTGAACTTGCTTGCTGCCTTCGTAAGTCAGAACCAGACTATCATATATGCTCTTTGCTGTTTCTTTGTTAGTGCACTTGTCGAACTCCTTGAATGTGAGTGCATTGATCATGAACGTTCTGGATTCGTGATGCAACTTGAACATCTTCTTCTGGTCAGTATCCAAATCTTGCTTGGGAATTTTAACACCATCAGCATCTTCTGGAGCAGTATAGCCATCTTTCACCATGTCCCAAAGATCGGGATCTTGTGAAAAAAAGAAACTCTTCAACCTGTCCTTCAGTACTCGAACCGTTCCCCATCAAACATAGGTGGTCTGTCGATGTTTCCTCCAATAGCTTCTTCATTGATTTCAGACATGTTGAACCCTGGATCTTTCCTGAAACACTGAAAAGTGCTCAGTCTTGAGACCGAGCTCTAATGCCAATTGAAGATGCAAACTCGAGAAGGGAGATTGAATTGTGTTTGCCAAACTTTGAATCTTTTTTGTTGTTCTGTTGAATGTTGATGTGATTTACTTGATTAATAAATAATCAGACTTAGCAACGGAGAATAACAACATAAGAACACAACGATTTATCCTTGTTCACCATTAACTTGGCTACATCTAGTCCCTTCATCCTGAAGGCTTTAATCCACTAATTCAAAACCTTTGAATTACAACACCTAACCCTCCAAGCCAGTCTTCTCAAACAGCCTGACAACCCCAAACTTTTGAGGAACGAAAACAACACCTTGACTCTACAAGTCAAGTCTTCCCCTACCAATCTTACAACCCTCGATTGAAGAAGGAATCTGCACCACTATCGGGTTAGATTACAAGGTTTGGAACTCTGCAAATTTGCTTCTCGAAAGCTGATTGCTGCAGTGATTCTTGCACACTTTTGTTTCTTCTGGAAAGCTGATTTTTGCACTGAATTTCTCTCTTGAAAACACTTAGAAAATATTGATTTTGCACTCAAGTGATTCTCTCTTTTGAACTCTCAGATTGTGTTGAATATGAAGCTTCAGTTCTTGTGTTTTTCGATGCTTGATGCTGCTGCCTGAAGCCTCCTTTTATAGCTGCAAATAGGGCTTTTTCCAAGCTTAAATTCGAAATAAATCATGCTCATATTTCCTTGAAAATTCTATTGGCCAATCCTATTTCTCTTAAATTAAAATCGTGTCTTTTTAGCTTCAAATTGCACTTGAAAATTCTATTGACCAATCTTGATTCTTTAAATTTCAAACCATATCTTTTTAAGCTTCAGATTGCATTCGAATTTCTTCAAGTCTTCAGTTATTTTTTGAATCAAATCCCCTTAATACTTTGATCAAATTTCTATCAAAATTTAATCAAGTCTTCTTCGAATTTTAATCAAGTCTTCACTAAATTGCATCATGATTGAAATTCTGGACCGTATGATCTTCTGATCTCGACCAACTCTAGACCATGTAATATGATCCGTACGAATTATGTGATCCTCTTATCTCGACCAACTCTGGACCATGTGATCTAATATGTACCATTGATATTATGATCTAGACCTTTTATCTTCTGATCTAGACCATTGAACTTTTGCTCTAGACATTTATCTTCTGATCTGGACCATTGATCTTTTAATCTGGATATTTATCCTCTGATCTGGACCAAGTCTGGATTAATTCTGGACCAATTCTGGACTGAGTCTTATGTTCACAACAATGCTATCTTCTTGTCAGGACTATGTCTAGACCAAGTCTGACTTATGTTTCCTTCTAGTCTGGAACAAGTCTCCCTCTGACAAGCTTCCTTCTGGTCTGGACCAAATCTCCTTCTGGACTCTGCTTCCTTCTGATCTGGGCCAAAAAGATATCCTCTGATTATGTTATTGTTTCTTCCCTTTAATGATATCCTTTGATTGATGATATCCTCTGATGTTTGCCTTTGATGACATCCTTTGGAATCCTCTAGAGGTATCTTTTGGTGACATCCTCTGGATGCATCCTCTGGTAACCTCTGGATGTTTCCTCTGAATGTATCCTATGGTGGTGTCATCCTCTCATTTTGCATAGCCTCTGATTTTTTCTTCAAAGTCAAAATATGATTTACATAAAATACTTTTGTTAACATCAAAACTTTAATTGAAAGAACCAACTTGTTTCCAACAAAAGTTTGTCTGAAAGCAAGAACATTCTCGTGTAAAGCACATTAGTGGATAAACTCACAAATTGTGAAGGCTGGACGTAGTCTACCTTGGGTGAACTGGGATATATCATTGTGTAATCCTCTTATCCTTATCCTTAATTATTTCTCACTCACAATCAATGCTCACGTAGAAATAATATGTTTTATTTATTTTCACTAACCAAGAATGTTATGCATTTTTTTTTGTAACCAAGATTAATCTTGAGTTAGTGTAAATTTAAAAGCATAAATTAATTGTTAAAAGGGAATCACAATTCAAACCCCCTTCCTTGTGATTGACATTGCTACTTTAATTAGCATCAGAACCTACCTCTAAGGATTAATACTCAAAAAGTGTTAGAGGAAAAGATTCATGAAGCAATGTCAAAAGCTAAGTATATCGTTGAAGGAGTATCATCAAATAGATCACCTTACTTTGATGGTACAGACTACTACTTTTGGAAAAGTAAGATGCAAATATTCCTTGAATCACAAGATATATGAATGTGCCGCATCATAATAGATGGAAACTTTATACCAAGAATTGATCAAAATGATTCAACATTTGCTGAAATAAAAGAAGCAAACTGGACAATAGAAGACAAATCTAAGGTACTTCTAAATTCTAAAGCTCTATTATTTTTGTCTTGTGCTTTGAGCAAGGAAGAAAGCGAAAGAGTTGATGAATGTGATACGGCTAGAAAAGTATGGGATCCACTAAAAACCCATCATGAAGGAACAAGACATATCAAAGAAATAAGAATTGATATTGGCGTACAAAAGTTTGAACTGTTCGATATGAATGAAAGCGAAACCATTGATGAAATGTATTCAATATTTACAACCATAGTAAATGAAATGCGTTCTCTTGGCAAGGCATACTCAGTACAAGATAGAGTAAGAAAAACTCTGAGTTTCTCCCACACATATGGAGACCAATGGTTACAACCATATGTCAGGTTAAGAATCTTGAAAAACTTGAATTAGAAGCACTTATGGGAACTTTAAGAGCACATGAAGTACTATTGCAAGTAGACAAACCATCAAAGAAAGGAAAAATAATAGCCTTAAAAGCCTATCAAAATCTTCAAGAGAGCACATCTTCACAATCAGATGAAAGAGAAGACTCAGAAGAAATTGGTCAAGAAGAAGCTAGTGGAGAATTAGCTCTTCCTACAAGAAAAATTCAAAGAATGATGAGAAGAAGAGATGATATCAAAAGAAGTTTTCCAAACAAAAGCGAAAACTCTAAAATAGAATTAGATAAGAGTCAAATTACATATTATGGGTGCAATCAACTGGGACATTACAAAACTGTATGTCCTTTAAAAAAAAGGCACCAAAAAGATTTCCATTCAAGAAAAAATGCATGATGGTCAACTAGGATGATTCTGAAGAATCAGACACAGAAAAAAATGAAGAAGCCAACATGTGTCTAATGGCAAACTCAGAAAACAATGAGGTAAACATTTCTAAACGATGCCTTTTATGTGAACAAATGGAAAGAGAATTTGATAATTTGTTAAGTGACTCAAACTTTCTAGCTTAAAAATATGGCTCTTTAAAAGAACAAGTTTGCCAAGACAAAGAGAAAGCTCAAGTTACGAATGATGAACTAAAAAAAATCATTTAAAATTTGCAGGAATATCATTTAAAAAGATCTGAAGAATTTGAATATCAATAACGTTTTACAACTCAAAAGGAGAGCATTCTGCTCAAAACAAAAATTGAATATCTTAAAAATGATTTGTCAAATTTTATTAAATCCACTGAAACCTTCCAAAGAATTATGAGATCTCAGGTATGAAGTAGCTAGAATATCACTAGAAGGGGGTTGAATTGAGATATTTGTTGTTTTAAAATTTCTTTTAAGTTTTAAAGCTTTATCCTATTCAAGAGGATGAAAATCAGAGGTTGGAAATTTAAAAATATGAGTATGAATAGATTACTAAAAGACAGAGAAAGAGAGAGGTTATAAAATGACACACACAACTTTATACTGGTTCACCCAATAAGGGTTACGTCCAGTCCTTACACACTTATGAGATTTCACTAAGAAAACAATCAACCTTTCACAGAGGTTAGTTACAACTTGTGTGTTCTAGAGCCTCACCAAGCTTACATTATCTTCTCACGGATTTCAACTATTTCTAAGAGTAACTCACTCAAAAATTACAATATTGTTTGATGATGTTTGTGATGTATCCCTTTACTAGCACTTTCTAAAAAGATGTTTCAAAGATCTAGTGTAAGACAATAGAAAGTATAAAGAGAGGATGAGAAAACACTTGATAGCTCTTAGTCTTTTTCTTAGTATGCTTTGTAGATGTGTGTTGAATTAAGAAGAGCACCATTCCATTTATAGAGTTGTAAGATGGTCTATCCAAGTGTTTTGATGCTTCATGACTGTTGGGCCCTTTAATCAAAAATCCAAGGCCAGTAATCTAAATTACAGAAATGCCATCCAGCTGTCTTTTGTCTTGTTTGAGCGCAAGTGGATGGGAATTCAGTCCATCCTCATATGGGAGGTTCAAACCTCCTTGAAGTTTGGACCCTAGTTGTCTTTTGCTTTTGCATTCTCCAAGACATGTCACATTACATTTTGGTCTTGTTCAATACAACCTTTATGTACTTTGAAAAGGTAGAACCATTTTCATCATAGGAGGATGAAGAGAGCTGGAGGTCCATCCTCTTATACTTCATTCTACAGTGTTCATCCTCTACCTTTGTTTTCTTCATTTGACTTGATTTTTTCTTTAAACTTAAACACTGATTTAACTTCTCTTTTGACAAGAAGTCAATGTTATCGTGATTCTGAATATTTTTCATAATTGTTGGTTATCCTCTTTGAGGGTTCATCCTCTAGTCCATCCTCCAGTTTGAAAAACTTGTTGGATTGACTTAGATTTTATCTCTTTTAAAGAGCAACCTGTTTTCTAATCATAATGCACTCAAGAGCGCAAATTAGTCTTAACAAGAATCATAATCATTAATTTTTTTATCATTAAAGCCATTTGAAAGAGATTTTTTCTCAACAATCTCCCCCTTTTTTATAATGACAAAATTATTTTAGATTATGATAGAGTTTTATGGACCCGAATTTAAGCTCCCCCTTAATTTTATAAGTAATGATTTAAACAATTTCTTTTTCAAGTATATTTGTAAAAATGATTTTTGAGATATGCAAATTTTGGCAATGAGCTAACTTTCATTTAGTTGAATAATAATCAGATGGCATGATTCAAAAAGTCATAACAAACATGGGTCAAAGTCATTACAGAGATGGGTCAAAATATTTTTAACAAAATAATAGGGATTGCTATTTCAAAAAAAAACTCTAAAATCTTCAGAATCTTGCTCCCCCGGAATTTGGGCAGCAACAAAAAGAGAAGTGTAGAATGCTGGAGGATGATTAGTTGGACGGTGATGAGTCATCTGAGGAGGAGGATGTGGAAGAACGTGGAGCAGTATTTGGAGGAAGCTGGGCTTGTAGAACAAGAGGATGGTCTCCTGGGACAATGGTGGGAACGAGATGTTTGGTGACCCATTCAAGGATGAGGCCAAATTGAGTCATCTAGTGTTGAAAATTGGTGAAGCTTACAAACAGCTTCTTTTGATCTTTGCAAATCTTTTTCAACAACCTGATTTCCTTTTGAACTCTTCGTTCTTCCGTCCTCTTGCTTGAGCGATCTTCTTTGGGAACATCGTTGACACTAGCACTTTTATTTTGTGAGATGCCAGCTTTGTCCGAAGATACACGCTCACTGGTCGTTGCCAAGAACGAGTTGATGAAGCTGAATTGACCAGGAACCATGGGAAGAGGTTGAGAGGACTCACCATCAGGAGGATTAATGTGAAGTAAAGCAATAGTGTTGGAAGGCGGCTGTGTAGGATATGGGGTTATTATGAAGGTGTCAGCTAAATTCATAGAGGTCTCAATAGGCTCTTCTTCAGTAGGGATCCGTGGAGAGAATTTGTGGTGATGCAGATTGAGATCATAATAGAGCTCTTCACCATCTTCCATTAGTTGACGGGGGGAATCCTCTGGTGGCTCGATGGCATTAGTGACAATGTCATAAGTGGATGGAATGATGGACAGTGGTGAGGAATGTGCGGGACATGGAATATCAAACTCACATGGGTGAGAGGGAGTTCGATCAATACTAATAACAAGTTCCAGATTAGTAGGGAGTGAGGCAAATCTATAGGATTGGATGGTGGCACTGTGGATAGTTTTTTTGATGGTATGGAAGTTTTGGTGGAGTGAGGCAAATCTACAGGTTAGAGCTTCGTCTATTTTACATTTCGCATGGAGAAAGTGTGTTTAAAGAAAACTGAGGGCTCGTCCGCAAGAGGTATTTTATAGAATTTAAAAATCTTTGTGAGAATCATTCCATAAGGGGCAGGACGTCCTAGAATAGCAGTATTGAGCATGAAGTTGAAAATAATGTACCCCAAATGTAGAGGAGTGCCCGTGGTGAGGTGGTGGATAAGTAGAAGATCAAGTTCTATCACCTTTTCAAAGCTTCCAGCCCTTGGTACAATAGAGTGTACACAAATGTTATGAAGGATTCGACATAGGGGCAGGAAGTTAGAAGCCACTTGAGGCTTAGGGGGGTGGATGAGTGAGTTTTGAAGCACAGAAGTTCGGGAGATATGGCACTGAGAGTACCATTTTTCAGAGTACCATCTGGAATGTCCAGTATTTGACACAAGGAAGTAGGATTTATCGCCATATACACTCCCTTGAGAACAATACTAAAGCCAGTATCTCCATTGGACCCAGTTGCAGCAGCATAGAATGCTCGCACAAGGCGAGGACATTGAGGTTGGTTCACTCTCAAAACTGAGATCCATCCATTCTGATCAAAAACGTCCTCAATGTTGAAGCCTCCTTTCTTTAGGTCAGCAAGATCAATAAACTTGCCATTTACCACAGATTTTTCGTGCCATTTGGAGAAATAGATTTTCTCCAAAGTTGGAGTTTCAAAAAGAGAGCCTACAGATGTAGAATGTTGTTGTTTTGATGCGGGTTTGGAACAAGGTTTTTTTATGGAAGAGGTTTTAGGTGAAGGAAGAAGGAAGGAGTATTTGAATGAATTACAGCCGTTGGGATTGGACGTGAGGTGATGATTGTTGGAACCAAGTTGGTTCTAAGTACTTAGGATTTTGATGTTTACAAAAGCACTCCATGTAATCTTATTTTGTACCTTAAAGTATTACATTAAATACCACCAAAAGATGAAGTTTCCAGAGGCAAAAGATGAAGAAACCAGATAATGCATCCAGAAGGTACCAGAGGATGCATCTTGAAATTACACGAGAATGTCTTTGCTGGCCCAAATCATAAGGAAGCAAAGTCAGAAGGAGACCTGGACCAGACAAGAAGGAAGCCTGCTAGAGGGAGACTTGATCCAGACCAGAAGGAATCATAAGTCAGACTTAGTCCAGAAGCTATTTTGTCCAGAAGATGGCCTGGCAGTGAAATGATAAATAGCCAAGATTTGATCCAGACTTAATCAGAGGATAAATTAATGGGTCCAGAACAAGAGATTCAATCCAGATTTGACTCAGACCAAAATATAGCATGGTTCAGGGTATGAAACTAAGTCAAAACCAGAAGAAATGATTTCCAGATATGATCCAGACCTGATCCAAATCAGAAGGTAAAATTTCAAGACTGAAATATTATTTGTCCAGATTTAATTTCAGTTTAATCCAGACCAAGTCCAGATTTGGTCCAGATCATAGGGAAGATGTTCAGATAAATGGTCCAGATTTAAGAATATGGCCCAGTGTTGACCGAGATCAGAAGATCAGACCATGGCCCAGTGTTGGCCGAAATCAGAAGGTTAGAATGTGTGGTCTAGCATGGGCCGAGATCAGAGGATCACAGCATATCAGTTTGCAAGTCCAGGATGGCCGAGATCAGAAGATCAAAAGATCAGAAAGTGTGGTCCATGGTTGGCCGAAATCAGAGGATCACAGCAGATCGCTTAGTATGGTCCAGATGTGGACAAGAGCATAAGATCAAAGGGTTCGGATTTAATCATGATGATAATCGGTGGAGATTTGATTAAATTTGATCAAAGTATTAATAAGGATTTGATACAAAAATAAATTGAAGTCTTGTGGAATTCAGAAGCTATTGGAAGGAAGAAAGATTTGTTCCAGAATTAATTAAAGTCAGAATTGGTCAAAGTTATTTTTGAAAGGAAATCTGGAGCAGAAAAAGATATGTTTTTTATTTAAATGAAACCCGATTGGTCAAGATATTTTTGCAAGAGAATCCAGCAAGATACATCTCGAAATTAAGCTTGGAAGAGACCCTAATCTGCATCTATAAAAGGAGGCTCAAGGCAGAATACTTAGTATCGAAAATCACAAAAGAGTCATACACTTCCAAAAGCAAACACTCAAGTTTTCAGTGAGGTTAATTGTGAGTTCCAGCTTTCCAGAAGCAATCACTCGTGTTATTTTCTTTCCCTTGTGCTAGATCTAAGTTGTTGAAGTAGAGTCTACAATCTGAGGTAGCCAGAAGGGGTACCAGATTACTTGGCAATTAGATTCAAGGCGTTGTAATTCCTTCTACAATATGGGGTTGTCAGACTGGTAGGAGAAGACTTGACTTAGGAAGTCAAGGTGTTGTATTCCTCAAGAGTCTAGGATTGTTAGACTGTTTGAGAAGACTGACTTGGAGGGTCAGTGGAACTATTGTAATTCAAGGTTTGAATTAGTGAAATCCTTCAAGGTGAAGGGACTGGACGTAGCCTTGTTAACGGTGAACCAGTATAAAATTATGTGTTTTTATTTTTACTTTATATGCGCTGCTAACTCTGTTTTATTCATACATCAAGTTTTGTTTTAAAACTGCAAAAACATAAAAAGTATTCAAGTTAGTCAAACACAATTCAACCCCCCTTCTCGTGTTTGCACCTTCAATGATGAATTAGGCTGTTGACTTGGCCACACAGGTGACAGGAATAGTCTCCTTGAGCCGTCAGAGCATTTAATGCGTGGTGGAAGCCAAGGAGTTTCACTGAAAAACTGAACATCAGAGGGAAGCTTGCACAACTGGGTAGTTTGACTCTGGGCCTTTTCACCAAAAAAGGAGTAATTTTTTCTGGTTTTTTTTAAAACTGCAAAATGTTAAGGCTAAGTGTAACAAGGAATCCAGATTCTGACCAAAAAAATATTGACAGAATTAGGAGTTGAAAGTGACCAAACATTTTAGAGTTTGCTCATTTTCGTGGTTAAGTTGAGGATATTGCCTTTTAAGGAAAGATCCTCACGTGATGCCTTTTTGGAAAGGAGTTTAGATGCAAAAGGATTTTTCAAGAAGGCCAATATTATTTTCCAAAAAATAATTAAAGAAATAATAAAAAAATTAAAAATTAAAAAATAATAATTTTAATGAATTTTGGACAGACTTATGATGGAGAGGTTCTCCAAAATGTCTTTGAATCTGTCCTCATGAAGAGGTTTGGTAAAAATGTCAGCCAATTTTTTTCTGTTTCAATAAAAATTAGCTCAATATCTCCCTTTTGAACATGATCTCTTATGAAATGATGTTTAATTTCGATATGCTTGGATCGAGAATGTTGTATGGGATTTTTTGAAAGATTTATGGCACTTGTATTCTCACAAAGGATGGGAATTTTTACGTACCTTAGTGAATAGTTCTCCAGTTGATTTTTTACCTAAAGTATTTGTGACCAACATTGTGTAGTTGATACATATTCTGCCTCTTTGGTTGATAATGCAATTGTGCTTTGATTTTTGCATGACCAACTTATGAGAGACTCCCCAAGAAATTGACATGTTCCATTTGTGCTCTTTCTTTCAACTTTATCTCCTGCATAGTCCGCATCACAATATTCCAAGAGGTCAAGGTTTGAACTCTTTTTATACCAAATTCCAAAATCAGTGGTACCAATCAGATATCTGAAAATTCTTTTTACAGCTATACGATGAGATTCCTTGGGAGAGGATTGAAATCGTGCACAAATTCCAACAGCAAACACAATGTCAGGTCTACCTGCAGTTAAGTATAGTAAGGATCCAATCATCCCTCGGTACTCCTTTTCAGATATGGAGGTTCCTTCATCATCTTTATGTAACATGGAGGATGGATGCATAGGAGTTCCCATGGGTTTTGCTGAATCCATGTTGTATTTTTTTAGGAGATTTTCGGTGTACTTTTCTTAGGAAATAAAGATGCCAGATTTCATTTGTTTAATTTGTAACCCAAGAAAAAATTTCAGTTCGCCCATCATGCTCATCTCAAACTCGGTTTGTGTGAGGTTAGAAAAATCTTCACACATTTTTTCATTAGTGGACCCAAAGATTATATCATTAACATATATTTGCACAATTAAGAGATCCTCTTTAAAAGTTTTCTTAAAGAGTGTGGTGTCAATTTGTCCTCTTGAAAAACAATTTTCTTTCAAAAACGAGCTTAACCTCTCATACCAAGCTCGAGGAGCTTGGTTTAATCCGTAAAGAGCTTTAGAGAGTTTGAACACATGATTAGGCTTTTTTTCATTTACAAAACCAGGAGGTTGGTGAACATAAACCTCCTCGTTCAAGAAACCATTCAAAAAGGCACTTTTGACGTCCATTTGAAATAGTTTGATACCTTTATGAGTGGCATAAGCTACGAGGATTCTTATAGCTTCAAGTCTAGCAACCGGAGCGAATGTTTCATCATAATCTATTCCCTCTTGTTTGTTGTACCCTTGATCCACTAGTCTTGCTTTATTTCTAATGACCTATCCATCTTCATTTAGTTTTTTTTAAAGATCCACTTTGTTCCAATGATGGATTTGTCTAGAGGATGGGGCACAAGATCCCATACTTCATTTCTTTCAAATTGTGATAGTTCCTCCATCATAGCTTCTACCCATGATTTGTCACATATTGCTTGATCAATATTTTTTTGCTTCAACTTGTGATATCATGGCCATGTTGTTTGCAAAGGATTGTCTGGTCCTCACACCATCTATCATATCCCCAATAATCAGATCAAGAGGATGATGTGTTGCTACCTTCCATCCTCTTGGAGGCTGCTGTGAGGATGGTTCAGAATCGTCCTCATCATTTGGACTATGTATTCTAGAGGATGAAGGTTCATCTTCTTCTACTTTATCCATATTTTCTAAACACAAGTCATCAAACTCATCAAAAATAACATGCATGGACTCCTCCACAGTTTGAGTCCTAAGATTATAAATTCTATAACCTTTTGACAATGTGGAGTATCCTAAAAATATTCCTTTATTGGATTTTGGATCAAAATTTCCCAAATTTTCTTTATTATTTAGTTAGTATGTAGCAATAGCAACCAAAAATATGAAAATAAGAAATATTTGGTTTTCTACCTTTCCAAAGTTCGTAAGGAGTTTTATTTAAAATTTTCTGATGGATACGCGGTTTAAAACATAGCAAGTTATGTTAATTGCTTCACCCCAAAAGTATTTTTCAATGTTGGCTTCATTCAACATAGTTCTAGCCATTTCTTGTAGAGTTCTATTTTTCCTTTCAACAACTCCATTTTGTTGAGTTCTTGGACAAGAAAAATTATGGGAAATTCTGTTTTCATCAAAAAAATATTTTAAAATACTCATTTACAAACTCACCTCCATGATCACTTCTCACAGAAATAATCTTAGTTGCTTTTTCATTTTGAATTTTTTTACAAAAATATTGAAATGCATCAAAAGCTTCATGTTTATGTTTTAAAAACAAAACCCATGTAAATCGTGAGAAGTCATCAACTATCACAAATCAATACCTTTTTCCACTAAGACATGGAGTTTTAATAGGACCAAAGAGGTCAATATGAAGGAGTTCAAGAGGATGATTTGTTGAAACAATATTTTTTGAGTGAAAACTACTTTTAACTTGTTTTCCTTTGGCACACGATTCGCACACTTTGTCTTTCTCAAAATCAATTTTTGGAAGACCCTTGACTAGTTCTAATTTTGATAATTTAGAAATAGTGTTTAAGCTGGTATGACCGGCTCGTTTGTGCTAAATCCATTTATCTTTTTCAAAAGAAATAAAACAAGATTCAGTAGGCAAATAATCCAAATATAGTCTTTTTTCGAAAACCAGAGAAGAAAACTCTACCCGAGGATGAATGTTTAACCTCGCATAGAGTGGGTTTAAAGATAACTTCAAATCCACTATCACACAGTTGGCTAATGCTTAGTAAGTTATGTTTTAAACCATCTACATACTGAACATTTTCAATTTTTGCAGAATTATTTTTACCAATAATACTTGTACCTTTTATTAGGGCTTTGTCATTGTTTCCAAAGGTGACTGATCCTCCACCCTTTGTTTCTAGCGAAATGAAACAATGCTTATCCCCTGTCATATGCCTGTGTCAGAATTTAGAAGTGACTTAGGTACCCATATAGAATTGGGTCCTTGGTGGTTAGTCCGTCCTCTTGTAAGGATTTTCTTTTTATGGTAGCAAATAGAATCATGGTGTCCATCCTTATCACAAAATGAACATCTCTTTTTGTTAATTTCAGTCCTTTTCTTAGCATGACAAACTTTCATAGTATGTCCATGTTTTTTGCAGAAAGTGCATTTAGGCCTATCCTCTTGTTTATTTGGTAGAAAGAAGTTTTTATATAATTTTTGTTTTTGAGACCTTTTAAATCCAATACCAGCTTTGTCAAAAATTCCAGATTGAGATCCCATAATTTTTTGAAATGTTTCAATGGATTTAACAAAGTTGGTAATGTCGTTCTTGAGTTCTTCCACTTTTATTTTTAAATCGTTCTTTTCTGTATCCTCTTCTGGAGGATGAATATTGACATCCTTTTTGTTCAAAACTTTTTGTTGTTCTGACATTTTTTTATGAGATTCCTGCAAGCCTAGAATGATTTTTTGATATTTATCATTCTTAGCTTGGAGTTCCTCATTTAGCTTCTTTATTTCATAAAGTTGATTTTTAAGAAAACCACATTTATGAGATAGAGTGTTTAAGTCATTTAAAAGATTGTCAAATTCAATTTCTAATTTTTCATAAGAGGGACATAGTTCAGTAATGGTTACCTCACCAGTATCTGAGTTTTCCATAAGGGGGATGTTAGCTTCTTCTTCCTTTTCTTGCTCGGAGGATGATCCATCGATGTCATCCCAAGTGGCCATCATAGATTTATTTTTATTTTGAAATCTTCTTGTGTTTCTTTTGTTAAGAGGACATTCAGTTTTGTAGTGTCCCACTTTGTTGCATCCAAAACAAGTTATCTGACTTTTGTCAGTTTTTTCTTTTTGAGGAGATCTTTTTTCTTGTCCTCTTCTATTTACTATCCTCTGAATTCTTCTAGAAATCAGAGCAAGTTCATCCTCCTCGTCAGATAGAGGATATTCTGAGTTTTCCCTTTTTATGACATCTTCAGTCTTCTTGGAGGATGGATTTTCAACTTGGCTAGATTTTAACGCAATCATTTTTCCCTTTTTGCTTGGTTTATCAGCAAGCAGTAAAGGTTCATGAGCTCTAAGAGTCCCAACCAGATCTTCTAACCTCATGGTGGCCAAGTTTCTTGCTTCTGTAATGGCCGTCACCATCGATCCCCATTCTTTTGGTAAACTCCTTAGAATTTTCCTTATCCTCTCTTGAACGGAGTATTCCTTTCCAAGAGATCTTAAGTTATTTAGAATGATTGTTAGCCTTGAGAACATTTCATCAATAGTTTCTTCTTCCTTCATTTCAAACAATTTGAATTCTCTTATACCCATGTCAATCCTCGCCTCTTTAACGTGACTTGATCCTTCATGATGGGTTTTCAGAGTGTCCCATAGTTCTTTAGCACTTTGGCATTCTTCAACTCTGTCATATTCTTCCCTGTTCAAAGCACACGTTAGAAATAAATGAGCTTTAGAGTTTAAGAGTACCTTAGCATTTTCTTCAGCTGTCCATTGTGCTTGAGGTTTTTCATCGGAGGATGAATCTGTGTTGTTGATTCAAATGATGTGATTTCCATTTTCAACCACAGACCACATGTTGTTGTCTTCTGATATGAGAAGCAGTCTCATCTTTCCTTTCCAGTGATAGTAATTTGTGCAATCGAAATAGGGAGGTCTGCTGGATGATCCTCCTTCAGGGATATACTTAGCTTTTGACATTTTTCTTTTGATCTTTTTCTCTTAAACTGTTAAGTGAAGTTTTCTAGAGAACCTTGCTCTGATACCAATTGAAGTAGCTAGAATATCACTATAAGGGGCGTTGAATAGAGATATTTGTTGTTTTAAAATTTCTTTTGATTTTTACAGCTTTATTTTCTTTGAGAGGATGAAAATTAGAGGTTGGAAATTTAAAACTATGAGTATGAACAGATTACTAAAAGACAGGGAGAGAGAGGTTAGAAAATGACACACACAACTTTATACTGGTTCACCCAATAAGGGTTACGTCCAGTCCTCACACACTTGTGAGATTTCACTAAGAAAATAATCAACCTCTCATAAAGGTTAGTTACAACTTGTGTATTCCAGAGCCTCACCAAGCTTACAATATCTTCCCAAGGATTTCAACTATTTCTAAGTGTAACTCACATAGAAATTATAATATTGTTTGATGATGTTTGTGATGTATCTCTTTACTAGCACTTTCTAAAAAGATGTTTCAAAGATCTAGTGTAAGACAATAGAAAGTATAAAGAGAGGATGAGAAAACACTTGATAGCTCTTAGTCTTTTTCTTTGTATGCTTTGTAGTTGTGTGTTGAATGAAGAAGAGTCTTGTTCCTTTTATAGAGTTGTAAGATGGTCTATCCATGTGTTTTGATGCTTCATGACCGTTGGGCGCTTTAATAAAAAATCCAAGGCCAGTAATCTAAATTACAGAAATGCCATCGAGCTGTCTTTTGTCTTGTTTGAGCGCATGAGGATGGGAATTCAGTCCATCCTCGTATTGGAGGTTCAAACCTCTTTGAAGTTTGGATCTTAGCTGTCTTTTGCTTTTGAATTCTCCAAGACATGTCTGATTACATTTTGGTCTTGTTCAGTACAACCTTTATGTACTTTGAAAAGGTAAAACCATTTTCATCATAGGAGGATGAAGAAAGCTAGAGGTCCATCCTCTTATACTTCATTCTTCTGTGTTTATCCTCTGCATTTGTTTTCTTCATTTGACTTGATTTTTTCTCTAAACTTAGACACTGATTTAACTTCTCTTTTGACAAGATATCAATGTGATTGTGATTCTAAATATTTTGCATAATTGGTGGTTCATCCTCTTTGAGGGTTCATCCTCTAGTCCACTCTCCAGTTTAAAAAACTTGTTGGGTTGACTTAGATTTTATCTCTTTTGAAGAGCAACTTGTTTTCTAATAATAATACACTCAAAAGCACAGATTAGTCTTAAGAAGAATCATAATCATTAATTTTGTTATCATTAAAACCATTTGAAAGAGATTTTTTCTCAACAAGGTAGGAATATTTGAAAAATCTAAACTCGGTTTTTACAAAACCCAAAAGCAAAAACACTATGAAAATTTGTTTGTACCTTAAAGAAAATAAGATAAATGCAAAAAAAAATATTTCTATTGCAATAAAATTGGACATCTTGATTACGCATGTTATTTCAAAAAATGGGATGAAAAATACAAATCAAGACGACCTCACAAAACGAAAGAACATTCTGGCATCAGGACAAAACCTTCTCTAAAAGCAATAAGAAAATGTTCTTATTGATCAAAGATTGGTCACAGTGAATCAAACTGCTATTTTAAGGAAAAATCTAGTATTAAAGAAAAAGCTAACTCTCAAGGACCTAAGTACAAATGGGTACCAAAAAATCTTATAACATCAGATGCAGGTTAGTTTTCATAATGTCGAGAAAAATCCATGGTACTTGGACAGTGGCTATTCGAGACATATGACAAGACATAAACAATGTTTTCTTACCTTTTTCAAAAAGGATGGAGGATCTAAAACCTTTGGAAATAATGATCAAGCAAAAATCAAAGGTAAAGGTATAATAGATAAGGAAAAATCTGCAAAAACTGTTGATGTTCAATACATTGAAGGTCTAAAACATAATCTTTTTAGCATTAGTCAACTGTGTGACAACGGTTTTGAGGTTATCTAAAACCAAACATATGTGAAGTCAAGTAGGCAACTTCTAAAAAAATTATTTTTTCTAGATCAAGAAAGAAAAATCTTTGTGTTATGTCTTAAAGAATTACCTACTGAATCATGCTTTATGTCCATCAACAATGATAAGTGGATATGACACAAACAATCTAGGCATGTTAGCAGGAAAACAACTTCAAAATTATTCAAACTAGATCATGTTAGAGGTCTGCCAAAAGTAAGTTTTGATAAAGATAAAGTATGTGAAGCATGTGCTAAAGGAAAACAAGTCAAGAGCAATTTTTTATTCAAAAGATTTTGTTTCAACTGAAAAAGCTCTTGAATTGCTTCAAGTTGATCTTTTTGGTCATATCAAAACTACAAGCTTAGGAGGAAAAGTATCGAAAATAATCTTTGTAAGAAGTGATCATGAAGGAAAATTCTTAAATACTTCTTTTAAAAACATTTTTTATGAACATTGCATTTCTCATAATCTCTCTTGTGCAAGAACTCCTCAACAAAATGGAGTTGTTGAACTTAAGAATAGCACATTACAAGAAATGGCAAGAACAATCTTGGAAGAATCAAATGTTGAGAAATATTTTTGGGCTGAAGCAATCAACATTCTTATTACATTTTAAATTGTGTATCTATAAGAAAAATCATAAACAAGACACCTTACTTATGGACAAACAGAAAGCCAAATATCTCATACTTTCACATTTTTGGCTGCTATTGCTATATTTTAAATAATAAAGACAATGTAGAAAAGTTTGATGCAAAATCAAACAAAGCCATTTTCCTAGGTTATTCAACTGATTTCAAAGGATATCACATATTTAATCTAAGAACAAAAATTGTTGAGGTAAGTATGCATGTATTATTTGATGAATTTGATGGTCTTCATATACAAATGATAGATGATGAATAAGAAGATCAATCTGGGCAACAGCACCAAATCGTTCCTCAGAAAAATGAGATCAATCATCAATCTCCATTTCAAACCCCTCCAAGATGCTAGAAAACCATAGGAGATCATCCGCAAAATCAAATCATAGGAAACACATCTCATGGAATTAGAACAAGAATGTCCTTCGAAGATGACATCTAATGGGTTGAAGCAATGCAAGAAGAACATTTTCAATTTGAAAAGAATCAAGTCTAGACACTTGTCCCAAATCCACAAAAATGAAACAATTATTGGGACAAGATGGGTATTTAGAAACAAACTAGATGAAGAAGGAAAAGTAATAAGGAATAAAGCAAGACTAGCGGCTCAAGATTATAACCAACAAGAAAGTATTGATTATAATGAGACTTTTGCTCCAATTGCAAGCAAAGGGAACTCATTTTGATCTTGTAGCCTACTGTGATGTTGATTATGCTAGGGATAAAATTGAAAGAAAAAGCAGAAGTGGTGTGTGTCAACTTCTTCAAAAAGCTCTAATAATTTGGTCATATAGAAAGCAAAACACAATTGCCTTATCAACAACTAAAGTTGAATATGTCTCATCTACAAATTGTTGCTCTCAAATCTTGTGGATCAAAAATCAACTTGAAGATTTTACTGTAAGTTATACAAATGTCCCAATTTATTGTGATAATACAAGAGCTATAAATCTTTCAAAAAACCCCATTCAACATTCAAGATTAAAACACATTGAAATAAAACATCATTTTATTAGGGATCATGTTAACAAAAAGGAAGTTGAATTAATCTTTGTTGAGCCCAAAAATCAAATTGCTGACATCTTTATTAAACGTCTTGGTGAAGAGAATTTTAATTTTATTAAGGAGAAACTAATAATCATAAAAAATCCAAATAATCTCCTTTTAAAAAATGACTAGATCGTTCTGGAAAAAAAAAAGAAGAACGTTTTCCATCCTCTTTTCCTCACATCAGTTTTCATTTTTTTAAGTGAAGTTCAAAAGCTTTATTTTGCTTCTCAAAAAGAAAAAGTAATGGTCCTTTTTTCCTTCATTCAAAAAACGGCTACCCTAGCCTCATCATAACATATTCTCCTCCCTCCTAATACTTTTTGTCACTTCTCAACCACCCATTACTTTATACTCGTCGTGTCACTCTCTCCTTCATCTCTTCCCAAAAATCTATTTCTCCTTCTTCTTATCTAAACCTTCGTACTCTCATTTTTTGCAAACGTTCTTCTTCCCTATTTTCTTTTCTTCCTTTCTCTCTCAACAAACATGGCTTGTACCAAGGCCTCTGCTCGAAAAAATATGACTCCTAGTACCTCATCTCCTTCACCATCTCCATCTCTTTCTCGATCATTGTCTCCACCACCAACACCCACACCTCCAAAAAATTCTTCATCAGAAAATTTTTTTCAAACTATCTCTCTACATCTCCAGAAGTTAGTCCACTTCCTATTTCACCCACCCCTCTCTCCACTACAGTCCTTCCTCTCTACCAATGCGATCTCCCAAACACCAATCAAGTCCCACCATATCTCAAGAAAAAACCTATGAAAACCCAATATGATAATCCCTCATCCAAATGAAGATCGATGAGAATAATGGTTGGGTTGGTACCCTCAAGCAGTCAAAGAGTATTGATACCACCATTTATGCTATCTCCAATAATGATTCTGATCTAAAGTCACCACCCAAATCACCACAAAAAACACCATCAAAATCATCAAGACCTTATGCATCAAAATCTTCAGAACTTTATGCTCCAACTCCAAAACCCTCGAAACCAACCACTTCACCTTCAAAACCCGTAAAGTGCCTTTTCCCATCTACAAAAACATCACTTTCAAAATCCAAATATGTTACTAGAAAACCTATAAAGTCACTCTTCAAATCAACAAAATCATCATCCACCTTATCTTAGTTTTTATCCAAACAAAAACTGAGAAAAACCTAAATAGGTTGCACAGAAAACCAAAAACATATAAAGTTCTCCATCAAAAACTATTTCACCAGAACGTTCTCCACCCAGTTCAACTCCACAAGAACAATTGTCATAGAAACCTCAAACCAAACAACAACCTTCAAAGAAAATAACTTCAAAATTTTTTATTCCACCTTTACTCTGCACCAAATACTAGTAAATTTTTCAAGGGCTAAAAGACCCATTGGTAGAGTCTTTGTGTTTGATAACCTTCAGTTTGAAGGTATATCAATCAAATAGCATATTGACGCTCTTGGTTGGTCATAATTTCTGGAAATTTCATACTCCTTCTATCCTTAAGTCATATGAGCTTTTTACTCCAAAGCTCAAGCATTTTCTGATAAAGCTCTGCTTGTCTCCACCTTAAAATGAGTACAAATCTAACATACTCCTACTATCTTAGCTGAAATCTTACTTTTATCCACTAAAGGGCCAACAATCTTTGGGAAAGATTGGTACTTTGCTCTAAATGTCAACAAATATATGGTTTTAAAGAGCTCTTTATCACTGGCTCAACCAACTATGTGTCTGTCGATTTGAAACCCCTTCCAAAAACTTTTAACAATATTAGTCAGCATTTAATCCTTCCCCACTGTGGTAGCCACAAGTATGTCCCTAACAATGATGATCTAGTTATTTATTACCTCTTTCATTTCCTAAAACTCAGCCTTCCATTATCATCATCCAAAACATGATTGTGTCTAGCAAAAGAGATTACAAGAGAAATATTGTTCCTTACGGTATGGTTCTCACAAATTTGTTAGATATTTCAATGTCCCTCTCTCCAATGAAAAATACATCCTCAAAATTTCAAAATTCTCCTCCAAAGATGTTTCATACATGAAAAAACATTCATCCATTCCACCAACTCTGATCATCCATCAAAATCAAACTCATTTCTCTCTTGGTTTCATCAAAAGAAAGCGTACTGAGAAGGAAACATTCTTAAATCCAAACTCTCAGAATTTTGGAATCAACGTTCTTTGTGTCAACATAACACTTTTTCTTTCACTACTACTCAATCTGATTCCACCCCACTTGAATTTAATCTCACTTTTTGTATCCCAACCCCTCACACCCTTCAAAATCTAGTTCTTCATATCCATCTGTGTTCACAAATTCACTGTGAAAGAACCTCTGACATGTCTCCAGCTTTTTTCTCCCCACAAAAAACCATATTCTCTCTTTTTGGCATTAACCAATACCTGGCCTTTCCAAATATGGATCTTTATGGCTCCTCAGTCCCTCATGCACAATCCATGTTCGGCACTCTTCCCACCATTGGCTCAGCTTTTTCTGCATTCTCTTCTTTATGCACTGCAATAGCTCCTTCACCAAGACAACCTTCTTCAGCTCCTCAGCAAGTTGATGAAGACCCTTGTCCCCCAAAGCATTCAAAAGTCGAGAAGAACACTTCGAAAACACGCAAAGGACTCCCCAAAATTTTTACAGCCCGCCAAACTATCATTGATAAGTAGACCCATCAAGATAGGGAAAATGTGATCTTAAGTGATTGGATGGTCACTCTGCTAGCACCCAAGTTAGGACTTGAACCACCACATCCTAACCCACCTCCAATCTTCCCTGATCTTCCCACACCTTCAATATCTTCATCCTCTGAGGAGTCTTCTTCCCAGTCCAACTTTATCGTTTTAAATCTACCTTCTCTCAATGTTCCTCCCGCCACTTTTTGTTGTGCCAAAGGGGGGGAACTAGTTATTAGATTTAAGAAGTATTTTTTATCTCAATATGTACTTCTGTGCATCTTAATTTTTTTTGTTTTTGAACCATATGTATGAAAAATATTTTGATCTTTAATGAAGAAGGTATATTTTGGTTCAACGTTATATACTACTTGAGGCAAAAATTGAGGGGGAGCTTTTTAAGAAATGCCCTTAGATAATATCATCAAAAACAAAATTAAATTATAATTAACATGTTTGTCATCATCAAAAAAGGTGAGATTGTTGAGGCAAAATCGCAAATTAATATTTTGAAGATAATCAAACAAGTTAATTAATTTCTAATCATGATTGTAATTATCTTTCTATTTAACTTGTGCTTTTGAGTGTATCCGAAAATAGGTAATCATATACAACTATACAATAACACAAGATCATTCTAGTTTATACAAGATCATTCTGGTAAATAAAAGAACATGCTTGTACATAAGAGTAGCAATTTGAGCAAACCAATATCATTCTAGTTTTTGACAGCATTAGTCTAGGCAAATCAAGATCATTTTGGTTTTTGACAGTATTAGCCTTATCAACCAACACCATTCTGAATAATACATTTTAAAGATAAAAATGAAATGAATCATTTCCCAAAATATAGATCTTAAATAAAACAAATATCAAGGCAACTTAGAACCATGATCAAGCCCAAAAGGTTTAAAGAAGCAAAACAACATCAAGAACAATAACAAGATCAATCTCCAGATTTATGGCCTACGAACAAGTACATCTAGGACAACAAGGATGAAATGGACACTAATGCAACACGTTTTTGCATAAAGTTCATCTTGCGTACAAAAGTAGAAATACTGACACCAAACAGTTGCTAAAAGATCTCAATCACAGTATTCACTCAAGCACAAATGAAGAATGTTCTCGATAAAATAGAACATATGCCTATTAAAACATCACTCTCAACAGTTGCAGCGATAACGACTATATGAGTTGTCATCAACCTTCATTGCGCCTATAAGAAAAACCTCAAGGTGAAGACGACAGAAAGAGTTTCAAGTGTAATCAATTCATCACTAAAATAATCATACTTGAGAAATCAAAGCTCTTCAATCAAGCAAAAGCTCCAGTTCTCTTTCACTAGATTCAAGGATATTTTTACTAATTTTTTTGCTAAAAATCAATCTCAAACAAGTGTTGAGTATATTCTGATCCATCAACCTTCTTTCGAAATTTCATTTGAAACTCAAGACTATATTCTTAAAGATATTTAGAGTGGATTGTAAAAATCTTTTTTTGTGATTAAAAGGTAAAATGTGAAAGCCAGAACATTCTTATGTATTAGAGGAAAAGCACACAAATTGTGAGGATTGGATGTAGCCAACCTTGGGTTTACCATAATACATTATTGCGTGATTCTCTTATCCTTATCCTTAATTATTTCTCACTAACAATCACTAATCACATAGAAATAATTTGTTTCATTTATTTTCACTAACAAAGAACATTCTGCATTTTTGTTTTGTAACCAATATTAATCTTGAGTTAGTTTAAATTTAAAAGTAGGAATTAATTTTTAAAAGGGTATCACAATTCAAATCCCTCTTTCTTGTGATTGACATTGCTACTTCAGATCCATCTTTTTGACTTACTGCCTTACAAGACTTTTGATTGAAGACTACATCATAACCATTATCGCTTAATTGACGTATGCTCAGTAGTTTATGTATTAGTTTTTTTACAAGTAAATCATTCTTAATAGATAGAAGATAACCATTACCTATTGTGTTGTGCCCAATGAACATACTCTTCTTATCAACTCCAATTCCTACAAATCCTATGTTCTTGAAGTTCAGTTCTAGGAACAAAGACTTTTCTCCCATCATAAGTCGTGAGCAACCATTGTCTAGGTACCGTCACTGATGTTCTAACTTTATTGCTAAGGATATTTGCAAGATAAATTATATTATTTTTAGGTACCCAAATTTTGTTGCGTCTTAGTTTGTTAGTTTTGAAATATGTGTTGTATCTCCATGTTTTCTGCATATGACAAGTTATTCTATTGTGACCTTTCTTTTGAATGTATGCCCAAACAGTATCAAGAAGCGTAAATCTAGGATTTTATTTTGGTTCTTCAAAGCCTATGTTGCGTCCATTGTTTCTGATAATACAATAGATCATAGAACCTTGGTTACTTTGATATATGCCGTTTGCAAGATATTCTTGAGAGGCTCTTTCATACTTAACAGAATTCTAAACTTTATCCTCTGAAGTTTTTCAAACATATTTTTTCAGAGTTAGATTTTCCCTTTTTAGGTTTTCAAACATCTTTTTAAGGGAATTGAATTTGTTTGTTAAGATGTCATGAGCTTTTCTAAGATACTTAAATTTTGAAGAAACCTTATGATTCTTGTTGAGAAACTCATTTAACATATCTATGAGTTCACTACTAGATAGATAAGAGAATACATCCATTTCTTCATCAGTAAATTAATTGTCAGAGTCAACGTCAGAGTTAGAGTGAGTATTTGCCATCAATGCCATGTTTGCATGTTCTTAACCTTCATTAGATGATTCATCAAAGTCACCCCAATGAGCCATAAGATCTTTCTTTTTTGTCTTAAATTTTTTCTCTAGGATTTTCCTATCTCAAATTTAGGACATTCTAATTTGAAATGATATGGTTCCTTACATTCATAGCAGATGGGTTTCTTCTTGTTTAACTTTTCACTTCCTTCTCTACTAGTTAGGGACCATTTGAAATCTCTATTAGGAAAATATTTCTTTCTATTGTACCACATGCGCTGGATTTTTCTTAACACAAAGGACATATCTTCATCATCTGAGTCTTCACTTTAATTTTCCAATTAGCTTTCCTCTGTATATTCAGTTAATTGCAGAGCCTTAGAATTTGTCTTCTTTCCTTGGGATTTTAGGCCCAAGGACTATGACTTCTTTTTGGGCTCATCTTCAACCAGATCAATCTCATGGGATCTGAGTGAACTCATCAGCTCTTCATGAAGGTTTTGGCTTTATGGTGCATTTTTTGTTATTTCTTTTGATCAGCATTGAAATCCTTTCTGGATATTTCAACGCTAGAATCATCATTTGGAGCCTCATATCCATCTTCGACTATGTCCCAGAGTTTAGAATCGTGAGAGATGCTGAAGCTTCTGAGTTTGTCTTTACAGTACTCGAATCTTTCTCCATCTAATAAGGGAGGCATGTTAACGTTTCCACTTGTAATTTCTTCATCACACTTATTCATAATAATATATCTTTACTCAAACATTGTTAAGTGCTCATATTTGAGACTGAGCTCTAATACCAATTCTAGAACGGGAAAAACAAGTAATGGTGTGTTTGAATTGTGTTTCTTTTAAAAATCTTTTTAACGTGACTAAGCATCAGCAACGAAAAAAGGATAGATGAACAAAGACAAAACAAAATAAGACAGATTATTTATCCTGGTTCACCACCAACACGGTATCTAAGTCCAGTCCCTTCAACCTAAAAGATTTAATCCACTAGTTCACCACATAATTACACTTTCACTGAACACCTACTAGTCAAACTGACTGTGTTCAAGTATTCTCAACCTTCTAGCTTAGTACAATCAAGTTATTCATGAGGGCAGTCACTACTGGGCTAGGTTACAATAGAATAGGTTTTGGTTTTCTAAAAAAGCTCTTCAGAAGAGTGTTAAGAATTTGTTCTTTCAAAAACTTATCTCAACACTTACATAAAATGAGTGATTAAGAGCAACAGTGCAGCAAGGCTATATATGCTTATAGCTTTCAAACTTCATGTACCATTATCTCAGAACTTTTTTCTAGCCATACAAGCTCTTCTTTAGTCTACACACCTTACTCTCATTTCCTTTTTCCGGAAATCCTTCAGGTTGGTACATGTATATCTCCCCATCTAAGTCTCTGTGAAGAAACACAATCTTCACTACCAACAATACTTAACACATATCTAATAGTATTGAGCTTCACAACTAGAACAAAAATCTCAATGCAGTTGACTTCTTCCTTTTGCTGGAATAAATTGACCACTAGTTGGACTTGTATCTTTTGGAGTCAGCCGTCGTGATATTCCTTCACTCAGCTAGTTTCCATGTTTGATTGAAGATTAAATACATCATCTTATATTTCATGGGAAGCTCCCATTTGCTGGAATCTACTTATTGACATGCTTCTACTTAGTATCCAAGCTCTCCACCATCGGTCAACAACATGTAGTCCATGTACCTCATATTAGGCACATGAGCTCAAGAAGACCTTATCAATGAAGGAACTAGAGTCGAATGCTTTGGTGCGTCAGACTCTTATCTTTCATTCAATTCAATTGATTGTGCTAATTGTGGACTTTCAACTGTAGGACCATCATCTATCTCTGCAAACACAGTCCCACTAAGTTCTGAATTACAACTGGTTGTGTTATGTTTATTCTTGTACATCACTCTTTCATTAAAGATCACATCTCTATTGTTGATCATCTTTTTGTTTTAATTGTCTAAAAGGCAGTAACCAAACTCATCCTCGACATAACCGATGAAAGTGCATTAGTAGGATTTACGGTCGAGTTTATTCCTGCCTTGATCACTAATATGCAGATATGCTACATAGGCGAAAACTCTAAGATGTGAGAATTTTACTCCTTTATCGCTCCAACCTGTTATAGTATTCTTTGCTCCAGTGGACCTCGGCTAATCAAGTAAGTTTTTGCATTGATTGCGTCTGCATAGAATTTCTTTTGAAGACTTAACTGCATACACAAGCTTCTGGTTATTTCACTCAATGTTCGGTTCATACGGTCAGCTGCACTATGTGTTGAGGCGTACATAGCACGGTTCTCTACATTTTGATCATGTGCTCAAAGAAAAACTTCTTGAATATGGTGTCTTCATATTCACCACCAGTATTGGTTCATAACTTTTATTTTATAAAGTATACCCTTCTTCGAGTGATCAACAATGAAAGTCATGAAGTAGTGTTTACCACCAACAAATGAGTTAGTTGTTGGACCCCAAAAATCAGAGTGGACAAGCTCAAACTTCTCTTTTTTTGGGTTCTTCCACTTGTTTGAAAACTGACTATTTTCTACTTTCCATGTATACAATCTTCACAAAGGTTTCAATGTTTTCCCTTTGAGTGCATGAATTTATGTGATTTTTCCCTCATATGGCCTAGTCTCTAGTGCCATAGATTGGGATTTTCATTTGCTACAATTGCAATCAAAAGGCATGCTCACATTGTCTTGTAAAGAGTGCCACTTTTTTTGCAACGAGCAATCGTCATTGCATCCTTTGAAATCATCCAATCACCGCAATTAAGTTCTTTGTCAAGTCAAGAATATGTATAGCATTTTTCAATTCCCAAACAAATTTATTAAACTTAATCTACATTTCACTTTTTCCTACAATGTCACAAGATTGTTCATTACCATGGTAAACTTTACCAAGGTTTCTTGGGACATAATTCTCAAATACTTTTTTCCACAGAGTTGCGTGAAAGGATGCTCCAGAGTCTGATAAGTGTGACAAGTAAATAATTTGCCTCTCTCTCTAATAAATGTGACAAGCAAACTGCCTCTGATAGACATATAAAGTGTTTGATCCTATGACTATGAATTATAATGTATCCTATGAAAAAGTCAACACTCTAAAAAATTCAACGCTTTGAAAAAGGAAACGCCCTAAAAAAGTCAATGCCCCAAAAAAGATAAAGCAACCTCAAGAGAAAGTGTGTGAGACAAAATGAAAAAGGCTATGTGTTGAGAAGAAAATCTGTAGAAGCCAAGAACACATCAAAGCAAAAGAATAAATGAATTATCCTCTCATAGACAATTATTAGAGTTTATGTAAATCAATCAAAGTGTTTTCACACACTTGTACTGATATAGGATTTAATTTGTAACATCCTCTTGATGAGAGTTAGAATCCTAAAAATCAACTGTGTCAAAAGTTGACACAAACTAGAATTGATGTAACTCAACCTGCTAGTGGCAACAACCCTCTCATCCTCAAGAGGTATCTGAAAAGGTACAATGGCCCTCATGAACCTCAATGATAGGATGTCAGTATGTTGAAGAAGGTTTTGGGAACAATAGAATAGAAAGGCTAGATAAAAATACTCAACGCCTGAAAAGGTAGAGTAAAGAATACTTGTATAACTGTTTATGGAAATAGTGGATTAAGTCCTCGACTATACTGAGGCAAAATCTCTCTACAAGCGGAGGACTAGATGTAGCAACAGTTTGTTGTGAACTAGTCTATAATAATATATGTGTCTTTTACACTCTTCTATTTTCCGCATCTTAGTTATTTATGATTCAACCTTACTTTGTCTAAACCTCCTTAAATAATAAGTTGAATGTTTTGATGAAGAATAGTTTTGTAAGAAAATATAAGCAGTTTTGAGAAACGCCAAACACAATTCAAACTCCTTATTTCTTGTGTTTTCCAGCACCTTCATCTAACACCCAAAACTCTTCTTTGATCTCAAAAGAGCATATCAGTGCATCACCTTCTTCTGAGGGTGGAAGCAACATTTGCCTCATCCTTTGCCTCTCGATTCTTTGGTTGACTTTTACACTGGTTTTTGTAGTGCCTAGTGTTTCCACAATTTCAACACTTGATAGTTTTTGAGTTATTAAAACTACGATGATTTTTAGATTTGGACCTTTTATCCTTTCATTTTCCACATCCATTTCCTCCTGTTGAGTTTCTTCCTCTTGACTCTACTAAAAAGCATGACAACTCACCCAACTCTCTTCGCTGAATCTCTTCACTAAGAACTAGATCACAAACATCATCAAATTTCAACCTTTTGTTTCCTGATGAGCTACTCACATATGCGACAATAGCATTCTAACTATCAAGTAGAGGAATACAAAAGTATCAATGCTCGAACCTCATTTTCAAACTCAATTCCAACCGAACTCAACTTGGTTGTAACAATGTTGAGTTCATAGAGATGTTGTGTTGCAACTACACCTTCTATATCATTTCTAACATAAACAACCACCTCATCAAATGAACTTTATTTGAGGCTGAAGATTTTTCATACATTATAGAAAGAGTCTCCATAAGACATGTTGTAAAATTTTCCTTTGCAATGTTAAAAGCAACATTACGAGATAATGTTAATCGGACAACACAAAAGCCTTGTCTATCGAGAAGCTTCCGATCACTTTCCTTCATCTAAGCAGGTTTCTTTCTCGTGAGAGGTTGTTACATCTTTTTCTGATATAGATAATCCTCTATCTGCATCTTCCATAACCTAAGTATGCACCATCGAACTTTTCGATTTTCAATAATCATTCTTTTATAGCCATCACTCCCACTTAAATTTGACTTCCTTGGTATCATCTTTTGAAAATGAACCAAAGCTCTGATATCATTTGTTAGGAAACTACACAAAATTTCATTGGGGTTAGATTAAAGTAAAGCAAAAAAAGAGGATTAATAATTCCCAAAAATTGATAATGGAGTTTGGCGCAATCAACCAATGTATCCAAACTCTTGCAAACCTTTATACTGAAAAGAGAAATTTAGATGTCGTGTTTACACACACTCACATCTTGCACTATCCAAAGCCCAATTACACTAATAGAAATCACTTTAGCTTTCTTGAAATTGTCTCAATGTTGGAATCTCTCTAAGTTGAAATGAATTTCACAGTTCATCTATCACCTCTATTTATAGGTGATTTAGATCCCTTGCTTCATAAGCAAGTTTCTTGGTTGCCAAGTTTACTTTATGGCCAAGAAACTTCCTTCATGGCTAATTTTATCTTTCTTGGTAACCAAACTTACTTGGTGAATAACTTTATTTGGTTACTAAGTTTACTTGGTGATTAAGTTTATTTGGTAGTAAGTTTATTGATCATTCCTTTCTGTTGTAGTTGCTTTAAGGCAATTGTAGATACGAGGAAGAGGGATAAAGAAGAAAAAAGAATGGTATAAATTAGGGTTCTATCATATCCATTTATTTACTTTTTTGAAAAATATTTTTTTTTTATTTCAATTATTTTTTTTTTATTTGATAGTTTTTACTTCAATTATTGATGACTTAAAAAATTATGAATATGTCACATATGTATAATATACCATATCAAAGTGACACGTCAACTTTTAAGAAATGTCAAATAATAAGAGTGACTAAAAGTGAGAAAATTTTAAATGGTAAAGATAAAATAGAATTAAAAAATTGTTTTTACAGGAACTAAAACTAGATTTACACCATATTACAGGAACTAGAAGTACTGCCAGCCTTATTTTTTCATAATAAGTTGCTTATCGTATTAAAATAATATTATAATATTAAAATATTTAAAATTATTATAAAGTAAGCTCAATGTCCTTTTTCCCTCAAATTTATCAATAGTGTAAAGTTTGGTCCTCTTCATTTTAAATGAGCAATATTAGTCTTAAATTTTTTAATTGTGCGATTTTGGTTCTTTTAATTTTAAAGGAGTGATTTTAGTCACACACATTTATCATCTCTCTGATTTTATAGTCCCCCACTCTTCCGTGAAAAGTAAATTACTAACGTGACCTTATTTAATTTAGAAAATAATTACAAAAGAAAAAATAGTAGCTCACGAGGGTCAAATAACACGTTAAATTTTTTCATCATGATCATTTTATGGCTTTCGGATCCATTTGAAACGTAAAACACTCAAAAAAAATTAAAGAATATATTTTCACTAATCTGAAGCAAACGAAAATATGTTTGAATTACATTCTCCCTTATAGCAACTAGTAAGTTATGAGATGCAATTCTGCATTTTTTAAGGAGTTTGAATTACTCCAATTTGGGTTGATATTTAAAATATTGTGCATCTAGTAAATTTATATATGATCTTCTTTTTTTTAGGTTCTTATTTTACAGGTTTTCGTTTGCTTTAGATTAGTAAAAATACATTATTTAATTTATTTGAGTTTCTTTTTATATCAAATGGGCCCGATTTGTCATAACATTCTATAAGGGAGAATGTAATTCTTTTATTTATTTAAAAAAAAAAAATGAAGAGTGGGTGGGTGGGTATGAAATCAGAAACGGGTAAATAGGAGGGACTAAATTCGCTCTTTTGAAACTAGGAAGAGCAAAATTGTACAATTGGAAAATTGAGGGGTGGGGGATAAAACACTCGTTTGAAATTAGGAGGACAAAATGGCACAATAGGAAAACTTGAGGGAGCTAATTGTATTTAAGTCTATAAAATATTATTAAAGTTTAAGTGACACTATTTGATTTTGAATCATGACTGAAACAATTTTAGTCTAAATTTTACTTACCTCTCGATCAAACTTTGAACTACTATAATCTCATACTCCAGAAAATTAGAGGGTAAAAACAAACAAAAAGTTTTTTAAGTAAAACTATTCGAATATATTTGTTTATTTTACATTTTTAAGTAAAATAGTCATACATATACTCTTATTTATGTGTAAAATATTATATTAATATAAATTGATAGATATTAGCCTATAAAAACTAAACTTTATTTTGTATAAAACTTTTTTAGAACTTGAAAATTAGCTGTGCAATCAGCTAGAATTTTTCAACAAGCGATTCATTTTACTTCAAGTGATTACCTTGAGAAAGAAAATATATTCCTTAATTATTCCAAAGAGCGTTAAGTTCAGTGATGTGAATTGTCTACTAACTACAAACTAAGTAAATCATAAGTACATATAAATTAAAGATAAATTGAGAGTAAAAATAAGTTTTAATTGATTGATGATGTTCTTAAAATGATACTTAGAATGGGTATTTATAGACCGAATGTCAAAGCCTAAATCCTATCATCCACGACTCTTGGTAAACTAAAGGTTGTGCCTTAACCGATTTAATCAACTATTCTCATAAGATCGTGGGTTTTCCTTTCTTACACTCCAATTCTGAAGTTATTCGAACTTATTTATTGTCTGGGTGCAATATTGCTTCATTATCATCACTCTTAGGAATTTATCAATTTTCACTAGTGTTAATTCGGTTTTCATAACGAATTTATCAATTTTCAAATCTCCTAGACAGTTAATGTGTTTTTTGTACTTAAATTCGTACGAATTTACGTGTTAATACGCACTTTTGACAACCTTGGAAGGAAACTAAATGGCCGAAAATGAAGCACAAATGATATTTGACAACTCTTTTAGCAATTATACCAAATCTTCTTAGTATAAAGTGATTAAAAAAATCGTCTTCATATGAGTTGTTATTAATTTAGTAACACAACAAAGTGGTAAACACTTAGTAACAAAAGGGTTATAAGTTGGTTGATAATTTTGAACAAACGTAAAAATAATTAAAGAAAATTCAATATGAGAAAAATGATTAAGGAATTCGAATTACCTTCTTTTCACTATGTAATCATTGATTTACTATTTTAACAATCTAACCTATTTGACTACGTTAAATTAATAAACTAGACTAAGACCAATTCCTTGGCTCAAAATTCCTTTTTAATAACAACGAACTCTAATTTCTTTGGTGATCAGGCTTGTGACTCAGAGCATGGTACAAACATTAAATTTATTAGACACATGTTAATACTTTATATTCCTATCACAATATTGAAACATGAACATATATTTTGGTTCCGGTTATTATAGTCTATTTTTCAATAACAAAATAATACCTAGGTTCAATTCTGTCATAATCAAGCACAAAAAATCCTTAAGAAGAAAATATATGAATAATCAAATATGTCTAAATTGCAAAAATAGCATATAAAAACCAAAACTACATAGATTCAAAAATGTTCATTTAATCCCTAATTAATGAGTAAAGTAGAAACTCATAGTGTTTGATAGAAAATACAAAGAAAGAAGAAAATTACACATAAAGGTTGCACAAGGTCTCCTTTAAGGTGTAGTTGTCTTCTCCTTTGCATCCAAAATTCTAAACCATAATAAAATAATGGTTTTCTTTTTACTTAAATAGAGGTCTAGAAACTAGCGTAGAATTAAATTGGGCGTAATGCGCCACCAAGCCATCTTGATGCGCTCAGAGGTAGGGAGTTGCGCCAGGAACAACCCTACAACGCAGTGACTAGTGCAGTGCACCCTAGCACTTCCTTGTTGCGTTCAAACACTAATATAAGGCAATTTTGCACTTTGAGATCCACTTTGTGTCAGAACTAACTCTCTGTAACTTCTCAAATGTTTGTTCCTTAATGTAATTTACATGCCCATAATGCATTGTCTAACTTCTTCGACCAATCCTTCCATCAAGAGCTAACATTTTTTTCTAAAACTCTTTTTAATTTCTGTTAGACACTTCAACTTGACGGAATGTTTGAGAGTGATAAGGTATGGCAACTTTATGCATAACATTGTACTTTAACAGCACACTTTTTAAATATTTATTGCAAAAGTGCGACCCTCCATCACTGATCACAATCCTCAATATGTCAATTCGAGCAAAATCATTTTTTTTTAGAAAATTAATCACAATTTTGGAATCATTAGCTACTAACATATTTGCTTCAACCCATTTAATCTCATAATCGATTCAAACAAGAATATAAAAATTCGAACAAGAGGAAAGGAATGGTCCCATTAAATCAATGCCCAAAGAATCAAACGACTCAACTTCAAGAATTCCATTGAGGGGCATCTCATTTTTCTTAGACATATTACTTGTTCGTTGACAATTCTCACACGTTTTCACAAACTCAACACAATTTTAACGTTGACCATAAAAATCTGCACTTAAGAACTTTAGTGGTTGTACGTTCACCACTATGATGTCCTCTGTATGGTGAACTATGACAATGCCACCATCTCAGGTGTATTTCCTCACCTGCTACACATCTTCCAATCAACCCATCAGGACTTACTTTGATTAGAAAGGGTCATCCCACATATAAAGGTTGGTCTAGTTGAAGAATTTCTTCTTCGATTGCTAAGTGTATCCTTTAGGTACTATGTTCCCTGCTTTAAAGTTGGCCATGAAGCAAACCAAGCCCTTGCACTAACAGATAACAAGTATTCATCGAGAAACTCCACAACAATATTTCTTTCTTTGTCTATAATGAAAGAGTTTTCCCACCTTGACAAATGATTTGCAACCATATTCTCCACCCTTTTCTTGTCTTTGATCTCAAGGTTAAATTCCTGCAAAAGCTAAATCTATCTAAGTAGTCGAGGTTTCGAATTTTCTTTGGTTAACAGATAGTTAATCGTCGCATGGTAGTGAACACAATTATTTTACACCCAACCAAGTAAGATCTAAATTTTTCCAGAGCAAATACTATGGCTAGCAATTCTTTTTTGGTGGTTGCATAATTAACCTTATTTTAATTAAAAACCTTGCTAGCATAATAAATTACATGGAAAAATTTATTGGATCTTTGACCCAACAACATAATTACTAGCATCACACATGAATTCAAAAGATAATGCCTGATTGGGTGCAATTATGATAAGGGCAGAGACAAGTTTACTTTTCAAAATATTAATTATCAAAAGTAAACTCAAATTCTTTCATAAGGAGGTTGCAAAGAGGCTTTGCAATCTTTGAGAAGTATTTTATAAACTGCCGATAAAAACCACCATGCCCTAAAAAACTTCTCACTCCTTTCACATTAAAAGTTGGAGGTAATTTTCTATCAAATAAATTTTAGCTTGATCAACCTCAATGATTTTTGAAGAAATTCTGTGACTAAGAACTATGCCTTCTTTAACCATAAAGTGACATTTTTCCCAATTTAAAATCAAATTAGTGTTAGTACATCTCTTCAAAGAAACATTAAGATTGAACAAGCAAACATCATAATTTGAACCAAAAACAGAAAAACTATCCATAAATACCTCAATACAATTTTCCATCATGTTGGAGAATATGGAATGCATGAATCTTTGGAAAATGGTGGGAGCATTACCTAAACAAAAGGACGTCCTTCAATATGCAAATACTCCAAAGGGAAAAGTAAAGGTCGTCTTCTCTTGGTCAAGTAGGTCAAGAGCTATCTAATTGTATTTAGAGTACTCGTCAAGGAAACAGTAATATGCTAAACCAACTAGCCTCTCCAACATTTCATCCTTGAAAGGTAAAGGGAAGTGATCATTTTCGGTAACTTGATTTAGCCTTTCATAATCTATACACATACCCCATCCAGTAACCTTGCAAGTGGGGATCAACTTTTTTTTTATTCTGCACTACCATCGTGTCACCTTTCTTGGGAACCACATGCAATGAACTCACCAATGAACTATCAGATATATGATAAATCATCTCGACATAACAATTTCTTCACCTCTTTTTTTACTACCTCGGCTATGGTGGCATTTATCTGCCATTAAGGTTGAACAACTGGCTTGAACGCCTCTTCCTAGCTTAATTTTGTGCATTTCAAAAGTTCGACTTATACTCTTGAAATCTGGAATGGTCCAGGAGAAATTAGGATGATTTCTCCACCCTGGATTATAGGTTTTGGAATATGGGTTACCACCTTTTCGTTGCTAACATCCCATGAAGTTAACCTCTTCACGTTATTATGAACTACATTGACCATTCTCGTGACCTCCACCACAAAAATCACACTTGAGAACCTGTTTGTTCAGTAGCGACTGTATTTTTTTAACGAAGAATCACCTTCATCTACTTAGTTAGCTTGTCTATTTGGGAGGACATTGTTTTTTGTCCAGTTAACATAGCAATGTTGACATCCACTTCAAGCAAACCTTTTCTAGAAGACCATCTGTCATGTTGTAGCTAATACTCATTTGAAGCCATTAATTCAAAATAACTCATAGCCTATTCCACAATTAGTGTACCCAAAGATCCCCCAACTGAAGCATCCAACATCATCTTTTTTGAGGTCTCAAACAATGATAAAATGTCTCGATCTACGTGAACTCATCAAACCCATGCCATGTGTAAGACCCTTAATTTTTAATTAAAATTATGGAATTAATTTTAAGTGTATTTTGGGGATATTTGTAAAATATTTAATATATGTATGTTTTGAGTGAATATATATATATATATAAATATTTATTTTGGAAGATGAATTAAAATTATTGGATGAAGAATAAATTAATTTAATTACGAGTAATTAAATTAACGGACAGTTAATTAAGGGATTAGCGGCTAATTGCGACGAGACTAGTTAAGTACTGAGGATCAGACAAGTGTCGGGTGAGGTGGCACCCACACAAGCCTATAAATAGGAGTGAGAAGGATGGTGAAATGAGAACACCATTCCTCCTTCCTCACTGACCATACTGCATGTAACAGTACCCTCCCTCCCATTATGTTCTGCTTCTAGTTCACGATTTCAAAAGAAAATAGAGGGAGTTCCTCAAAAGTGCCATTAATTGGAAACCTAGGCACCAAACCAGAAAACCCCCAGTACAAAAGTTGTTCCCTACATCATTACGGAGCTAGAGAACCCAGTTTCGTAGCAGCAAACGCAAGCGGCAGTTTCACTGGTTTTTGACGCGTAAACGGGAACGAAAGCAGAAACGTGAGCAGAAGCAGAAGCAGCAAACGCAAGCGGCAGTTTCACCAGTTTTTGGTGTGGATGATTCTGTTTCTGTTCTATGTGATTAACATTCTGCTTTTGAGTGATTCTGGTGATGCTGATGTTTTCAAAGGAAAAGGGATTTTAAATGATGAAAGTGTTTCTTCTGGAAAAGTCTGTATTGATGAAAAAAATGCTGAGTTTTATGGTTTTAAAGAATGCAGAATCTGTTAGGGGTTGTACTGGTTTTTCAAAGGAAAAAGATTGAAAATGTGTTGTAGTTTTTCAGGAAAAGTTCACTAAATTCGAAGGTGTATTCGAATACAACATGAGTGTATTCGAATACAGCCTGTCAAGTTTCTGTTTTACTCAAGTTTTCAAACTTGTATTCGAATACGGGCCTCTGTATTCGAATATAGAGGAAGGATGTTTGCTTCTGACTTAGCATCTGTATTCAACTACGACTCTGTCATATTCGAATACAGATTCGTGTTTTTACATAAACTCAAGATTTAGCTTCTGTATTCGAATACAAGGAAGCTGTATTCCAATACAGATTCTTGTTTTCCAGAAAATCAAGTTTTAAACACTGTCATGTGAATTTTAAAATGTTGGGAAACTTTGAGAAGGTTTAAAATGATTTAAAATGGAGTCTTTGAAATAGTTTTGAAAAGGAGAGGATGATGTTTTGAAAACCTTTAATGACCTGAGAGGAAATGCTGAACTTTCAATGTTTTGTCTTCCGTATTCGACTACAGGCATAATGTATTCGAATACAGAATGTTAAAATTGCAGTTTCATGCTTCTGTATTCGAATACAAGGGATCTGTGTTCGAAAACAAATTCGGGTTTCAGAAATTCCAAGTTTTTCAACATTGTTTATGAACCCTAAGTGTTGGGGAGTATTGGGAAAGTTTATGATGAGTTAAAATGGAACTTTTGTGATAGTTTGAAGTGGAGGTGATCAAGTTTTTGAGACTTTACTAATGTAGTGGGAAAACACTGGTTTTGCACTGCGATAGCCTCTGTATTCGAATACAAGGAAGCTGTATTCGAATACAGGGTGTGATTCTGCACTGTTTTGGCTTCTGTTTTCGAATACAGAGAAGCTGTATTCGAATACAGATTCATAATTTTCCAGAAATCTCAGTTTTAAACACTGTTTTATGAATTTTAAGAGTTGGGGAAAACAAAGGAAAGACTTATGATAATTAAGAATGGAATTTTGAGATAATGTAAAGTGATAATGATTGCTTGAATGTTTAATCATTGATGTGTTGATGATGAAATTAATTGTGTTGACAGGTTTTGGGAAAATGATGGAAAATCATGAATTTTTCTGATTTTGCATATTGTTTTTAGTGAAGAGAAAACACTGCATATTCATGCATTGCATAGTCAGGTGGTGACCGCGATGGGCCACAGAGTTGATGCGGTGACTGTGATGGACCGCGAAGTTAAGTGTAACCATGGGTTATAGAATAGTTCCGCGTGTATTAGACGGTCTGTTCTATCCGGGGTCAGAGTAGTTCCGCGTGTATTAGATGGTCTATTCTACTCGGGCTACGAAGTGGTTCCGCGTGTATTAGATGGTCCACTCTATCCGTGCGAGGATTTAACTTCCGTGTATTTGGTCTGTGAGAGGCTAATACATGTAATTGTAGTGACCATGATGGTTATAGAATAGTTTCGCATGTATTAGACGGTCTATTCTATCCGGGTTAAGAATAGTTCCACGTGTATTAGACGGTCTATTCTATCTGGGCTACGGGACGGTTCCGCGTGTATTAGACGGTCCATTCCATTCGTGAAATTGTGCTGGTCTGTGAGTGACTGCACTGGTACTGGTCTGTGAGCGACTATACCTTAGTATGTGTAAAACGTGCTGGTCTGCGAGCGACTGCACGAGTGCTGGTCTGTTGAGCGACTGCACCTTGGTAATTCCAAGAAGTTGTATACATGAGCATATACATATTGCATCGGGGTGATTGACCGATGGGTCACGATTTAGTTATATGATGATGATTGGAAATTGATGTGTGTGAGTACTTTATGAAATCTGAATTTCTGATAAATGATTGTGATTGCTGAAGTGTTGGCTGTGCTTACCACATATTTTTCATATTAATAGGTTGTTGTTTTGAAAAAGTATACATATCATGAAATTTCAAATGAGCATCCTTAATTTTCATCATTGTCATATGTTATACCATGGGTGAACCTGTCTGTGATATAAATGCTATGTGATTATTTGTTAATTTCGGTCGGTGACCCTTTACTATTATTGTGGAAATTGGGCTTTGCCCTCATATGAACCCCAAACCCGTCCCACCGACGGTTACACTAACGACGGAGACGTCGTTAGTTTTCCTTGATATTCGTATACGGAGTCTTTGTGGACAACACAGTGGAATGGACAGCTGGCTGGAGACGAAACTTGTAGAGGATGCGGCGGAGACCGTGCTACTCTAGCTTAGTGCATGATCAGTTAGAGTTGATGTATAGGATTTTGAACTAGAAAATGTAATTGGTTATTTTGGGAATTATTGTATAACTTTTCCGCTAATATTTTTCCGCACTCTGATATTTCCTATTAAGATCATGACACTATTATCTTTTGAAATATATATTAATGTTATTATTAATTTTCAGAATTAAGTTCCATTTTACGAAATGAATTAGTGAAAGCTTTATTCTAATTCTTTTTGAATTAAATCTGGAAAATCATTTTAATTATTGATTTTAAAAATAAAAAAAAAATTAAAAAAAAAACTATATTTGCGCTGTATTTTAAACTCGGGGTGTTACACCCTGGATACCTCTTCACAAGAAATTTATACCTCTCCCAAGCATCATATAAGTTCAAAGCATCCCAGGTATGTACTGTCCCAAATGGAATGGATGAAATCCAATCTTTAGCTCTCCAATTTAAGGTGAACCTTAACCTTTGAGCATCTTCAATCACACCAAGAAGGCAAGTTATACCACATATCTCAAAGAAATTTGTTAAGTGTTGATTGGTATCTTCAACCTTAGCACCTGAAAGTTGATCATTCTTTAGGGCACTCAACACAATATACTTAACTTCAAAAAGAATTGTGCCCGCAGCTCTAAATCCATGGATCATCCTCCCCTATTTTGTCTCTTATGGAAATCTCCAGTTCGGATAGCAATCCTGAATTTCCACCCTGCATACACAACTAAGAATACCTTCAACAAAAAATAAATTACAAAAAATAAATAACGACAATTAATAGCAATAAAAGGAAAATTATATATATATATATATATATATATATATATATATTAAATTTAAAATAAAATAAAATTTAAACTAAGTATGCTTACTTTGCTTTGTCTAAAAATTAATCAACAATCCCCGACAATGGCGCCAAAAACATGACAACTCTATGAAAAGTGTATCAAATTGCTGAAGTAATAAACTAATTAATAAAATTGTCTCCACAGAGATTTGTGTTACTTTAGTAACACAACAAAGTTGTAAACACTTAGATAACAAAAGGGTCATAAGTTGGTAGATAATTTTGAACAAACGTAAATATAATTAGAGAAAATTCAATATGAGAAAAACAATAACGAAATTTGAATCACCTCATTTGCACTATATAATTATTGATTTACTATTTTAATAATCTAACCTATTTGATTACGTTAAATAACAAACTAGACTAAGACCAATTTCTTGGCTCAAAATCCGTTTTTAATAACAACGAACTTTAATTCTTTAGGTGATCAAGCATGTACAAACATTAATTTATTAGACATGTGTTAATAATTTATATTCCTATAACAATATTGAAACACAACCCATATTTTATATTCCTTTATCTTCTTACTCAAAGTGTTTGATAAAAAATACATAGAAGGAGGAAAATTACACATAAAGGTTACACAAAGTCTCCTCTAAGGTGTAGTCGCCCCCTCTTTTCCATCCTAAATTTAAAACCCTAATGAAATATTGGCTTTTAACTTAAATAGAGGTCCTGAAACGCGTACTAGTGCATTGAACTGGATTTAGGTGCAATGTGTTGACTCAAAATTAAATTCAACACAACTAGTTGCACAATGTCCCACCAAGCCCTCTTGTTGTGCTTAAAGGCAAGGAGTTGTGTCATGAACAAAACTACAGCACAGTGACTAACGCAATGTGCCTTGACACTTCCTTTTTTGCGCTCAAACAACAATAAAAGGAAATTGTGCACTCTGAGATCCACCTTGTGTCAGCACTAACCCTTTGCACATTTACGAGTGTTTATTCCTCAATGTAATTGACTTGTGAAACAAAACAAGAAGCAAATACTCCGAGAATTTTTCTAGTTAGAAAGGTTTGTAACAAAACATTCAAAATTGATCCAAGACCATTCAAATTCCTTTTTTTTATTAAATTAACTATAAAACTACATAAAATTAAAGGAAACTTTAAATAAAATTGTTAACGAAGTGCTCAAAAAAAAAAAGAATTGATAAAGAATCATCATTATTTATCCTGACTCAGCCACAAAACCCTAATAACCTATTTCTAATCACCAAGGTAAACCACCAACGGATTTTAAACAATAAAAGGTTTATAAAATAGGTTAAACCTGAAACCTTTGCAACTAAACAAAACTCTCCACACAAATATGGCATATCGCCTCCCTTTATACAAGAGCCTTGAGTTCTATAGAGTTTGTCTCTCTTTCATAATAGGAATTACATCCAATAAAACAAGAAATAGAAATTAGAAAGTTTACACTCAATGTGTGGGTAAAAAAAATTGAAGTACAAAAAATTACAACTCAAACTATGTTGTAAAAAATCTCAAAGGCAAAATAATAACATAATAAATTGATCAAGTGAGAATTGAAGGTACAAACTGTTGGAACCAAGTTGGTTCTATACTTAGAATTTCGATGTTAACAAAAGTAATTTATGTAAATAGTATTTTGACTTAGAAGAACAAATCAGAAGCTATGTAAAATCAGAGGATGACACCACCAGAAGATACATCCAGAGGAAGCAACCAGAAGATAGAAATGTCACCAGAAGGTTCAGCCAAAGAATGCATCAAAGGGTACCAGAGCATGCATCCAGAGGACACCAGAGGATACACCTCTAGAGGATATCAGAGGATGTCATCAAAGGTCAAATAACATCATCAGAGGATATCTTTCTTGGCCCAGATCAGAAGGAAGCCTGCCAGAGGGAGACTTGTTCCAGACCAGAAGGAACCATAAGTCAGACTTGGTCCAGATTTAATCCTGACCAGAAGATAGCTTGGTAGTGAATATAAGAATCAGTCCAGACATAATCCAGACTTGATCCAGAGCATGAGATAACTGGTCTAGAACTAATGACTTGGTCCAGACTTGGTCCAGACCAGAAGATAGCATGGTCCAGAACATAAAACTCAGTCCAGATCAGAAGAAATGTTGTCCAGACTTAATCCAAACTTGATCCAGATCAGAGGATAAATGTCCAAATTAAAATATCACAAGTCCAGATTTAATTCAGATTTAATCCAGACTCAGTCCAGACTTGGTCCAGATTAGAGGGAAAATGTTCAGATCAATGGTCCAGATTTAAGCATCATGGCCCAGTGTTGGCCGAGATCAGAAGATCAAATCATATGGCCCAGTGTTGGCCGAGATCAGAAGATCAGATCATATGGTCCAGTGATTGGCCGAGATCAGAAAATTAGATCATATGGTCCAGTATTGGCCGAGATCAGAGGATCACATATTTGGGGCAGATCAAATCATAAATTCTAGAGTTGGTCGAGATCAGAAGATCATACGGTCCAGATTTTAATCATGATGAAAATCAGTGAGGACTTGATTAAAATTCGAAGAAGACTTGATTAAATTTTTTAAAAATTTGATCGAAGTATTAAGGGGATTTGATTCAAAAATTACTGAAGACTTGAAGAAATTCGAATGCAATCTGAAGCTTAAAAAGATATGGTTTGAAATTAAAAGAAACAAGATTGGTCAACAGAATTTTCAAACGCAATCTGAAGCTAAAAAGATACGATTTTTATTTAAGTAAAACAGGATTGGCCAAGTTATTTTTGCAAGAGAATCTGGACAGATACAACTCAAATTTGATCATGGAAGAAACCCTAATTCTCATCTATAAAAGGAGGCTCAAGGCAGAAGACTTGGCATTTAAAATCAGTAAAAGAGTCATAAACTTCCAGAAGCAAACACTCGAGTTTTCAGTGAGGTTAATTGTGAGTATCAGCTTTCTAGAAGCAAGCACTCTTATTTTTGTTCCCCTTGTGTTAAATCTATATTGTTGAAGTAGAGTCTACAATCTGAAGAGTCAAAAGAAGTAGTAGGTGACTTAGCAATTAGATTCAAGGTGTTGTAATTCCTTCTGCAATCTGGGGTTGTCAGATTGGTAGAAGAAGACTTGACTTGAGAAGTCAAGGTGTTGTGTTCCTCAAAAGTCTAGGATTGTTAGACTATTTTGAAAGACTGACTTAGAGGGTCGGTAGTGTTGTTGTAATTCAAAGGTTTTGAATTAGTAAAAAAAAATCCTTCGATGTTAAGGGACTAGATGTAGCCTAGTTAATGGTGAACCAGGATAAATCCTTGTGTTGTTTATTTTACTTTATCCGCTGCTAACTCTACTTGATTATATTTCATATTTCAAATAATCATCAAAAATAGAAAAAGAATTCAAGTAGTACAAACACAATTCAACCCCCCTTCTCGTGTTTACACCTTCACAAACATGAGAAGGGGGAGTTGAATTGTGTTTGAAAAAGTTGATAACTTTTTTATTATTTGATTAAACTGGTTCATACTTGATGATTTACTTGGAGTAGAAGCAATAACAAATCTAAGTAGCGCGGGAAGAAAGTGACACAAGTAATTTATCTTGGTTCACCACTAATTTGGCTACATCCAGTCCCTTCACTTCGAAGGATTTAATCCACTAATTCAACAAGTGGAATTACAAAGCACCTGACCCTCCAAACCAGTCTTCTCAAACAGACTGATATCCCCAGACTTTTGAGGAACACACACACCTTGACTCTACCAGCCATGTTTTCATCACACAATCTAACAACCCCATATTGTTGAAAACACATTAACACCACTATCAAGTTCGAATACAAAGGTTTCAAACTAGAGTAGTTGCTTCTAACAAGCTGATTATAAAAATAACTATCACACTCGAAGAAAAACACTTAGAAAATATTTCTCATTCGAACAAGTGGTTCTCTCTTTGAACTTTAAGATGAATTTGGAATTTTGAGCTGGAGTTCTTCTACTCTTTTCTGATTTTTCAATGATCTTCTTCTTCAGCCTTGAGTATCTATTTATGGATAAAATTAGGGCTTCAATTTAGTCATTGTTTAATTCTGAATTGAACCTTCATTCCTAGTTTGGTCAACAATGATCTTATTCAAAAATAATTCTGAACAAGATGTTTTTTCGTAATATGTTCTTTAACCAATTCTTTATTTCTCAATCCAATTTGAGCCGTTCTTCTAGATTGATTATGTTCGTATTTTGTTAAGATTGAGTTTGTAAATTATTTAGATTGGTAAGTTTCTATTCTGTTAAGACTACTTTCGCAAATTCTTCAAATGAAACTTCCTTCCTATTGCTTGCTTTAATCTAGGCGGGAACATAGTGTTGGACCGGTATTGAACTTTCACATGTAGGAATATGACTAAGTCCAATTCAGTATTTTATCCTTTGTCAAAATCTAATCATATATTTGAAAATAATAAATGTATCTTCTTGTGAGTGTTTTTTCTTGTATGCAATTCTTCATCATATCTTCTTGTAAATAATTCATATCTTCTTGTAGATAAATCTTGATCAAATCTTCTTGTATATAATTCATATCTTCTTGTTATAAATCTTGATCAAATATTCTTGTAAATAATTTATATCTTCTTGTAGATAAATCTTGATCAAATCTTCTTGTAAATAATTTATTTCAAATTTTTTATAAAATGTTGATCACATCTTCTTCAAATATTGACCATATCTTCTTTTCAAATTGGTCAAAAAATTTCTTCAATTATAAATCTGAATCAAATCTTACTTTAGATTGCCTTCAAAAACACAAATCTTCTTTCATACTCTGTGAAGTCAAATATATTGTTCTCATAAAATACTTTTGTTAACATCAAACTTAAGTATAAAACCAACTTGGTTCCAACAATCTCCCCCTTTTTGTTGATGACAAAACTGTATTTTTTATAACAATTTTTCTTTTAAATACTTTGACTTCCCCTTACTTAAGGCTATCCCTAAGTCTAAGTATTTTTTCTCCCCATATTATCAAACATCTTTCTCCCCTTTTTGTTATCAGACAAAAAGACTTGAAAGTGAAATGTGGCTCTTTTTTTTTCTTCAAAATTTGCCATTTTTTTAATATAATGAAAATAACATAAAACATAAAATTGGTCCTAAGTATGATACTAAACTACTCTAAGTTTGGCGCAGTCTCAATTAGGTAAAAGAATTAGGTTTAGGTTTTTCATGATAAAGTCAAACCTATCTTCAGCTAATGATTTGGTGAATATGTCAGCCCATTGATGATTGGTATCTACAAACTAGATATTAAGCACACTTTTTTTTAACAAAGTCCCTAACGAAATGGTGTTTGATTTCTATGTGTTTAGTTATAGAATGAAGTATAGGGCTTTTGGTTAGGCAAATGGCAGAAGTATCATCACAATAAATGGGAATGTTGGTGTATATGATTTTGTAGTTTTCTAGTTGATGTTCATCCAAAGTCGTTGAAAGCTACAACCAACTACTAAAATGTACTTAGCTTCTACTGTTGACATGGCAATTGTTCTTTGTCTCTTACTTGACCAAGAGATTAAATTTTCACCTAGAAATGTGCAGTTTCCATGGCAATTTTTTCTCTCAATTTTATCTCCAGCATAATCAAAATCATAATACCCACTTTGTTTGTACTCAGAAGATTTCTTGTAGAACAAGGTAATGTTGGTAGTTCCTTTTAGGTATCTAAGGATTCTATTAACAACAGTTAAATGTGACTTTCTGGTGTATGCTTCAAATCTTGCACATACACAGACACTAAAAATGATGTCATGTCTGGAAGCAGTAGGGTAAAGTAGGGAATCTATCATTCCTCTATAGGTTTTCTGGTCAACTTTTTGGGATGATTCATTGTTTTCAAGTGAACAAATAAGGTGCATTGGTGTAGCCAAAGATTTGCAATCACTCATCTTAAAATTCTTTGGAACCTCTTTTGTATATTTAGTTTGATGAATATATATACCATTTTGACTTTGTTGAATTTGTATTGCTAAGAAGAACTTAAGTTATCCCATCATACTTATTTGAAATTCAAGTTGCATCAATTTAGAAAATTCTTGGCAAAGAGTACCATTAGTAGATCTAAAAATAATGTAATCAACATAAATTTGAATAATAAGAATGTCATCTCCTATAGATTTTCTAAATAATTTATTATCTACCTGTCCTCTTTCAAAGTTAATTTTAAGCAAGAAGTTACTAAGTCTATCATACCATGCCCTAGGTGCTTGTTTTAGACCATACTGAGATTTCCTAACTTTAAAAACATGATTTGGAAATTTAGAACTTTCAAAACCTGAGGATAGTTTAACATAAACTTTTCCACTTAAATAACCATTTAGAAAAGCACTATTAACATCCATTTGAAATAATGTAATGTTATTATTTGCAGCAAAAGAAAGTAGGATACGAATAGCTTCTAACCTGGCCACTTGAGCAAATGTCTCAATGTAATCAATGCCCTTTTGCTGACTATAGCCTTATGCGACAAGTCTTGCCTTGTTTCTGAACACATAACCTTTTTCATTTAGTGTGTTTCTGAAAACCCACATAGTTCTAATAATGTTCTTCTTTGGTCTATGTACTAGATCTCAAACATCATTTCTCTTAAATTTATTTAACTCTTCTTGCATTGCAAGAAATCATCCATCATCTGCCAATGCTTCATCAATAGATATAGGCTCAATCGATGAGAGTAAGCCAAAAAAACTGGTGTCATTAAGTGATGATCTAATCCTTAAAGGATCACTTGCACTTCCAATGATTAGAGTTTCAGGATGAGATGACTTGTACTTCCATCCACATCTTTCTTCTGACTTATCATCAGATTCATCCTTTGATGATTTGTCATATTCTTCTGATTTGCTTGTATCCTCTACTTTTTCAAGTTCTTCTGGTTTGTCTGTGTAAGACCCTTATATTTAAAATAAATTATGGATTAATATCAAGTGTAATTTTGGAATGTTTGTAAAATATTTAATATATGTATATTTTACATATATATAAATATTTATTTTGAGATGGATTAAAATTATTGGACGAAGGATAAATTAATTTAATTACGAGCAATTAAATATCGGATAGTTAATTAAGATTATCTGTTAATTACGACATGAGTAGTTAGTTAACTGATGATCAAGTAATATTATAATATTAATATGTATTATGTGTGAGGTGGCAAGGATATATGCTTATATATATATATATAGAAGTGAAAGGCAAGAAAAGAAATCAGAAACATTTCCTTTCCTTCCCTCATTAGCCGTGAACCTTCTTCTCCTGCCTTCTCTTCTTTGCAAACTGTTTTGTGTTGGTGGTAACAAAAGAGGGATACTCAAAAGTCAAATAACTTGGAAATTCAAGCGTCGAAATAGAAAGTGCCAAGAAGGAAAGTCATTGCTCTCATCTTCGCGGTGCTAAAGAACTAACTTTCGTAGCGACAACGCGAGCGGAAGTGTCGTCGGCTTTTGTCGTGGTAACGTAAACAGACAAGTAAATGTAACTAAGGTAAGGGGCACCTTCCAACTTTCTAGATTGCATTTAGGGTTGTAAATGCATGTTGTTGATGCTGTTGTTGATGTTATGTGTTGTTGCTGCTTTGGTTGATGCATTGATGATGTTTTTGTTGTTGTTTTTTATACTGAAACTTCCTTGCATGTGGTTATGAATGATGAAAATGCATGTTGTTGATGTTGTTGTTGAAGTTCTGTGTTGTTGCTACTTTGGTTGATGCATTGATGATGTTTTTGTTGTTGTTTTTGATACTGAAACTGCGTTGCATGTGGTTATGAATGATGAAAATGCATGTTGTTGATGCTGTTGTTGATGTTCTGTGTTATTGCTGCTTTGGTTGATGCATTGATGATGTTTTTGTTGTTGTGTTGATGAGTAGAATCAGTTATATGTGTTGAGCATGTTCTGGGCTTTGTGGTTAAAGAAGCTGTGATTATGTTTAGTGTTTGTGTTGGTTTCTCAAAGAAAAGAGTTTGAAAACGTGTTGAAGTTTTCGACAAAATATTACTGTTTTCGAAGGTGTATTCGAATACGGTACTAGTGTATTCAAATACATTCCTGTAAATTTCCAGTTTTTATTCAAATTTTGAATGTCGTATTCGAATACGACACTCCGTATTCGAATACAAATACATGATTTTGGCCACTGTTTTCACATTTGTATTCAACTACGACAACCTCGTATTCGAATATAGAGATGCTGATTTTTCACTGTTTTGGCAATTGTATTCGAATACAACGATACTGTATTCGAATATAGATTGATTTTTTTTAAAAAAACTCTATTTTAAATATTGATTTATGCACTTAAAGAGTTGGGAAACATTTGGAAGGTACATGACAAACTTATGTGAAGATTTTGAGATGATTTGAGATGGTTTGAGGTGGTGATGGAGTGTCTGGATTTCAGATTGGTTTTGCATACTGTTTTCAGTGAAGAGAAAACATAGCATGTCCATGCATTGCATAGTCAGGTGGTGATCACGATGGGCCACAGAGTTGATGCGATGACCGTGATGGGCCGCGAAGTTAAGTAGTAACCATGGGTTATAGAATAGTTCCGCGTGTATTAGACGGTTTATTCTATCCGGAGACAGAGTAGTACCGCAGGTATTAGACGGTCTATTCTATCCGGACTACGGAATGGTTTCGCGTGTATTAGACGGTCCATTCTATCCATGCGAGGATTTAGCTTCTATGTATTTGGCCTGTGAGAGGCTAATACACGTAAATGTAGTAACCGTGATGGATTGTAGAATAGTTCCGCGTGTATTAGACGGTCTATTCTATCCGGACTACGGAATGGTTCCGTGTGTATAAGACGGTCCATTCTATTTGTAAAATCATGCTGGTCCGTGAGAGACTGCACGTGTGCTGGTCCGTGAGAGACTGCACCTTGGTAATTCCAAGAGTTATGTACATTGGCATTTACATATTGCATCGGGATGGTTGACAGTGAGTCATATTTGAAAATGAGTTGATGAGTGGGAACCAAGGGTTGCTAGTATCTTATGAATTCTAAGTGTCAAATGGGTGTTAGTGATTGCTGGTTTTGGTTGTACTTGCAATATGATTAATATGTAAGCATACTTCAAGTAAATCATCATTAATATTGCATGATTAATATTGCATGATTAATATGACTATTTAGCAAAGATGTTATGTATATATTTAATAGGTAAGCATACTTCATCATTACTGTTTTCATATCATTTAAACATGCCATGAAAGTATTTGATCTTTGAAATAATTGCTATGTAGTAATTGTTAATTTCGGTCGGTGACCCTTTACTGTTATTGTAGAGATTGGGCTTTGCCATCAGATGACCCCCAAACCCGTATCACCGATGGGTACACAGACGACGAAAACATCGCTAGATTTCATTTACCGTCACTTGCCTACTGCTTGGGTGTATGACCCCGTCTCAAGCAGGGCTACTTACATGGGGAGATTGACGAGGACATGCAGGATCGACGGGGCAGTGGCTTACGTAGAGCACATTCACACGAGGATTAACTTTCCGGTACCTTCCAGATTGATATTGGAGGAGTACGGGGTTTTTGCAGACGCGGAGGGTCCGACTGTAGGGGTTGAGACGGAGGCCACGGTAGGTGTGGTGACTCCTAACCCGGTAGCTGGAAGTGTTGTGCGTGAATCCGAGGCGGGAGAGAAGAATAAAGAACTGACGCTAGCAGCAGTTGATATTCCGGGTCCGTCTACGACAGCAGATGATTGCTTTGAGATTCTGGCACCGCCCAAGCGACCCAGATCATGGGTAGATCTGACTTCGGAGGAGACTGATCCTTCCCTGTATGATGAGGAGGAGGACGTCACATCGAGGCGAGCCGCGAAGTCAGACGAGACTTGTATAGGATGTGGAGGGAACCCTTGCTACTGTAGCTTTAGTGCATGATCAGTTTAGACTTGTTGTATAGGGTCTTGAGCTCAGTGGATATAATTATTTATTTTGGGATAATTGTATATTTTTCCGCACTCTGATAGTATTTTGGTGGGCCGCGATCCGGATGTCTTTGGAGATATTATGACACTAACTTTTGTTGACATATTACCGTTTGTTGTATTAAAAGTATTAATTCCCAAAATTAAATTACTTAGTTATATTTACGATGTAATTATTTAATTATTCTTGTCATTTGAATTTAAGATGTATTATTTTATGAGATGACTAAATTTTATTTTATTTTAATTCTTTTGAATTAATTCTGAAAATTCTTTTATTTATTTCAGTTGAAAAAAGAAATACACTCACGCTGTTTAAAACTCGGGGTGTTACAGCCTGCATCAGCTTCCTTTGGTTCTGGTAAACCTGCACTATCATCATCTTGCTTTGACTTTTCAAGGTCAAGCTGTTTGTCATCAAATTTAACATGTATGGATTCTTCCACAATATTAGTTTCCCTATTAAACACTCTATAAGCCTTGGATGTTTCAGAGTAACCAATGAAGGTACACTTTTGAGATCGAGAATCAAATTTTCCAAGGTTATCTTTGGTGTTCAACATATAACAAGTACAACTAAATTGTTTAAAATAGGAGGTGTTAGGCTTTTTACCTTTCCACAAATCATATGGTGTTTTATTCAATATGGATCTGATATATACTCTATTTTGAATGTAACATGCACTATTAATTGCTTCAGCCCAAAGGTGTTTTGCAACATTCATATCATTTAACATGGTTCTGGCCATTTCTTGGAGTGATCTATTCTTTCTTTATACAACTCCATTTTGTTGGGGTGTTCTAGGAGAAGAAAAGTTGTGAGAGATTCCATTCTCATCACAAAAACTTTCAAAGAACTTGTTCTCAAATTCTCCTCCATTATCACTTCTAATTGTTATAATCTTAAGACCCTTTTCATTCATGATTTGTTTGCAAAATGTGATAAACACTTTGTGGGATTCATCCTTACTTCTTAAGAATTTTACCTATGTCCACCTAGTGTAATTATCTACTATAACAAAGCCGTATTTCTTTCCACTTAGTGTAATTATCTACTATAACAAAGCCGTACTTCTTGTTTCTCTAGACTAAACAAATTTATCTTATAAATATTGTTTTGCCTTTAATCGCTAAAGAGTACATATCCATCCTTTTCACTAATTGTTTTGCATGTTTTTTTATTAAATATAATATCATAACTATTATTACTTAGTTGACTAATACTTCATAAATTATGCTTAAGACCTTTAACAAACAAGACATCTTTAATGGAAAGGGAAGGGCCATTACCAATTGAACCTTGAACGATGATTTGACCTTTTTGCTTTCCTCCAAAAGTCATTGTGCCTCCTTTGCTCAATGTTAGTTCTTGGAACATAGACTTTTCTTCTGTCATATGATGCTAGCATCCACTATCCAGGTACCATGATTGGGGTTTTAACTTAGTTGCTGAGGATATCTGCAACATAGATAATTTTGTTCTTAATTACACAAATTTGGTTGGGTCTTAGTTTGTTAGTCTTGAAAAGTTTCTTGTCTTTCCTTGAATTTAACATGAGACAATATAATTTAGAGTGACATTTCTTAGAACAAACAAAACACAAGATATCAAAGGGAATAAGTTTAAGTTTAGTTATAGTTTCTTCAAATCCTAGACCTTTTTTTACCATTTCTACTAACTCCATAAATCACATAAGTATACTTGCTTTTTTCCATACCATTAGCAAGAAAATCTTGAAATACTTCTTCATGCTTATCAGAGTTACATGTAGTATTTTCAATTGTTGTTGAACTACGATTACCTTTTTAGAGTTAGATTTTCAACCTTATGTACAGCAATATCAGTTTTCAGAGTTGCAGTTTCTATTTTAACTTCAGCACTTTGATTCTTTAAAACATTAATTGTTGGAACCAAGTTGGTTCTAAGTACTTAGAATTTTGATGCTTACAAATGTACTCAATGTAAACTTATTTTTTACTTTGAATTATTAAGTTAAATGCCCCAGAAACTGAAGGAAATAGAAGCAGAGATCAAAGGAAAATGAATTCTGGAATTTCCAGAAGATGTTCCAGGATGTCAAAACATCACCAGAGGATATGTTTGGTGGCCCAAAACAGAAGGAAGAAAAATCATAATGAAACATGGATCATACCATTGGAAAGCCTGCCAGAAGGAGATTTGTTAAAAAAAAACAGGAGTCAAATATCATTTTTATTCCAGAAGTTATTCTGACCAGTAGATGGTCTGGCAGTGAAAAATTACACAGTCCAGACTTGTTCCAGACTTGACCAGAAGGTATGTTTATGAGTCCAGAACAAAAGGATCAATTCAGATTTGGCCCAGATCATAAGATAGCATGATTCAGGGCATGGAACTAAGTCCAGACCAAAAGAAATGAGTTCCAAAATCAATCCAGACCTGGTCCAAAATTAAAGGTAAAATGTTCAGACTGAAATATTTTTTGTTCAAGTTAATTTCAGTTTGTTCCAGACCAAAGTCCAGAATCTGTCCAGATCAGAGTAAAAATTTCCAGATCAATGGTTTAGAAATAATTATTTGGTCCAGTGATGGTCCAGATCAGAAAATTAGACCATGGCCCAGTGGTGGCCGAAATCAGGGGGATAGACTGTGCAGTCCAGCAAAGGCCGAAATCAGAGGATCACAGAATATCAAATAGATTGGTCCAGATGTGGACTATCGCATGAAGATCCAATGGTGCAGATTTGATCATGAGGATTAAAGAATCTGAGAAAAATGCTCAAAACAGAATTGGAGAAAAATGCTCAAAACAAAATCTGAGAAAAATGCTCAGACTGAAATATTTTTTGTTCAAGTTAATTTCAGTTTGTTCCAGACCAAAGTCCAGAATCTGTCCAAATCAGAATAAAAATTTCCATATCAATGGTTCAGAAATAATTATTTGGTCCAGTGATGGTCCAGATCAGAAAATCAGACCATGGCCCAGTGGTGGCCGAAATCATAGGGATAGACTGTGCAGTCCAGCAAAGGCCGAAATCAGAGGATCACAGAATATCAAATAGGCTGGTCCAGATGTGGACTATCGCATGAAGATCCAATGGTGCAGATTTGATCATGAGGATTAAAGAATCTGAGAAAAATGCTCAAAACAAAATTGGAGAAAAAGGCTCAAAACAAAATCTGAGAAAAATGCTCAAAACAGAATTGGAGAAAAAGGCTCAAAACAAAATCTGAGCAAAAGGCTCAAAACAGAATCTGAGCAAAATACTCCAGAATATTTTCAAAACAGATTAATCGAAATATACTGCAGAAGTAAAGCATCAGTGAAGTTCTAAAGTTCAACTATAAATAGAGACTTAATGCTGAAGAATAAAGAATCGAAAATCACAAAAGAGTCATACACTTCCAAAGCAACCACTCTTAAATTTTCATATAAGTCAATTGTGAGTTTCAGCTTTCAAGAAGCAAGTACTCGATTATTTTCTTTCCACTGTGGAAAATCTAAGTTGTTGAAGTAGAGTCTACAATATGAGGGAGTCAATAGAGGTAGCAGGTTACTTGGCAATTAGATAGGGTTGTATCTAAGTTGTTGAAGTAGAGTCTACAAAATGAGGGATTCAGAAAGGGTAGCAAGGTACTTAGCAATTAGATTCATAGTGTTGTGAATTCTTCTACAATCTGGGGTGTTAGATTGGCTAAAGAACAGGAGTTGTTTTTCCTCAAAGAAGTCTAGGATTGTTAGACTGTTTGAGAAGACTGACTTGGAGGGTCAGTAGCAAGGTTGTAATTCAAAGTTGAATTAGTGAAATCCTTCAAGGCGAAGGGACTGGACGTAGCCTCGTTAACTGTGAACCAGTATAAAATCTGTGAGTTTTATTTTTATTTTTATCCGCTGCTAACTCTGTTTTAATTATACATCAAGTTTTGTTTTGAAAGTATTAAAACAGGAAAAGTATTCAAGTTAAGGCAAACACAATTCAACCCCCCTTCTCGTGTTTGCACCTTCATTAATTTCTTCAGTTAGGTTTGCATTTTCTTTCCTAAGTGTTTTCAATTTAAAAGACAATTTGTAATTCTTGTTTAAGAAGTCATTTCTAACAGTAATTAAATCAAATCGAGTTAAATCAGAAAATAACTGAATTATTTCATCTGTTAATTCACTGGCAGTGTCAGAATCATTGTTGGATCCAGAGGCAGAGATGGTATAAGCCATCAAAGCCAAATCTGCTTGCTATTCATCATTAGAGGATTCATCATAATCATCCCATGTAGCTATCTGACTCTTCTTCTTGGGGTTGGAATCTTTCCTCTGATGTTTCCCTTTCTCCAGATTTGGACATTCTGACTTGATATATCTAGGTTCATTGCATCCATAGCAAATGATGTCTTTCTTGTCGATATATCATTTGTTCCTCTATTGGACTACCTGGAATATCTTTGGGGAAATTTTTTTCTTTCTATTGTGCCATATCTTCTAAATTTTTCTGGATATGAAAGCCAGTTCCTCTTCCTCTGAGTCTCCATACTGATCCTTTAAATCATGATCCTCTGATTCTGTTGTTGCCTTCATAACTTTCTTTTGCATGGATTTCAAAACCAAGGTTGATTGCTTCTTATTGGGTTCATGCTCTACAAGTTCAATTTTATGTGATCTGAGAGAGTTTGATTAGTTTTCCAGCTTAAGAGTATTCAAATCATTTGCTTCCTGAATGGCAGTGATCTTAGGTCTCCACTTGCTTAACAGACTTCTTAGTATCTTCTTCACATGATAATTAGTAGTACAACTCTTCTCAAGTATCTTTAATCTTGAGACCAGAGTCTGGAATCTAGAAAACATTGTTTCAATGTCTTCATCTTCTTCCCTCTTGAACAACTTGTATTTTTTTACTAGGAGGTTGGCCTTTTCTTCTTAAACTTTATTGCTTCCTTCATAGGTCAGAATCAGACTATCATAAATACTTTTCGTTGTCTCCTTGTTGGTGACTTGTCAAACTCCTTCGAAGTGATTACATTTATCATGAATGTTCTAGACTTATGATGCATCTTGTACATCTTCTTTTGATCAACATCCATCTCTTTCCTTGGAATCTCAATACCATCAATATTCCTTGGAGAAGTATAACCATCTTCCACCAAGTGTCAAAGTTCAGGATCTTGTGAAATAAAGAAACTTCTTAGCATGTCCTTCCAATACTTAAAACGTTCTCCATCAAATAGAGGTGGTTTGTTGATGTTTCCTCCAACATCTTCTTCACTGAATCCAGACATGTTGAACCCTTGGATCTTTCCTCAAACATTATAAAGTGATCAGCCTTGAGACAGAGCTCTCACACCAATTGAAAGTGCAAACAAGATAAGGGGTTGAATTGTGTTTGACTAAGTTAATAACTTTTTCATTATTTGATTAAATTGGTTTAATCTTGAAAATGTACTTGGAGTACAAGCAATAACCAAACTAAGGAGTACAAGAATAAAGTGACACAAGTACTTTATCCTGATACACCACTAACTTGGGTACACCCAATCCCTTCACTCAAAAGGATTTGATCCACTAATTCAACAACTTGAATTACAAAACACATGACCCTCCAAGCCAGTCTGACAAACCCAGACTCTTGAGAAACACACACATCGTGACTCTACCAACCAAGTCTTCTCCACAGAATCTAACAACCCCATATTGTTGAAGGCACACTAACACCACTATCGGGTTTGAATACAGAGGTCAGGAACTTGAGTAATTGCTTCTAACAAACTGATTATAACAATGACTATCACACTCTAAGAAAAACACTCTAAAAATATTTTTCATTTGAACAAGTGTTTCTCTCTTTGAACTCTAAGGTGAATTTGGAATTTTGAGCTTGAATTCTTCTACTCTTTTCTGATTTTTCGATGACCTCCTTATTCAGCCTTAAGTATCTATTTATAGAAAAAGTTAGGGCTACAATTTAGTATTTATTTAATTATGAATTGTATCTTCATTCCTAGCTTAGTCAACAATGATCTTATTTAAAAATAATATTGAACAAGATACTTTTTCATAATATGTTCTAGCCAATTTTTTATTTTTGAGTTCATTCTGAGAAGTTCTTCTAGATTGATTCTATTCGTATTTTGTTCAAATTTGAATTTGTAAATTCTTCAAATTGATCCTGTTCGTATTTTGTTAAGATTGAGTTTGTAAATTTTTGAGAAAGTAGGAAGTATAAATCACAAAGCAAGAAATTAACCAAATAATCTCCAAGGCATAGGAAAGGTTAATGTCTAATGTAGTGCAAATGTTAATTTAGACAAACCAAAGTAGGAAGTACATATCACAAAAATAAGATAAAAGATAAGCAAAAAAGCTAGTTATCTTCCTCCTTCTCATCACCATCCGCATCCTAATCATTATCCTTGTCCACAATAGCTAAAGGCTAAGGAGCACACTGTGGTCGAATTGAAATGTCAATAATAATCTCTTAGTATGCCAAATGAATCTCCAAACTGTCAAGTCTCCCTAAGAGAACTTGTATAGCAGTAGTGTTGGGTCGAACTTCTGTAAGAATGATAGTAGAGTTTGATCGACCTTCTGTAAGAATGGCATGAAATAGGCTCATAATATCTAAGGGCATGTCCAAAATAGATGCACGAGAATGAGCATGTGAAGTAGAAGCTTGCTTGAGATAAAGTAGCTTAATCACTCGAGAAGGTTTAACTACAACGGTTCTCTTGGGTTTACGTAGCCACTTATCATTCTGAAATTCTAATCTCATTTAATCCAATGTGCTTCTGTTGAACATGTGTTTCTTTTCATTAGAGGTGTATACTCCAGCATGATGCAAAATATGAGTAATAATATAACAATACGACAACAAGCCAGGAGAGCCAGGAGAGCGCATGTTAGCCATATGGTACATGAATATGATTAAGAAGACCCAATTTACTTGTTTTTCATTCAATAAAATCCACATCACATCAACATCAATTTTTTATAGTTGCGAAAAATTTCTGCGCCGCAAAAATATATTTTTTCAAAGAGTAGCCTATTCTCAACAATGATCAAGCCAACACTAATTTCTAGATCTAATGCTATTGGGATCACCCAAAAGAGCAGCATCAACAATTAATCGGTCAATCTAATTGTTAACTAGGGTAGTAGGGCCTTTGGACGTAAATGTGGGGCCTTTTGAAGGCACTTCAATGATTCTCTCAAATTCAGATGCTGTTAAATGAATATTTTTATGACATGCCTCAAATGATAACGTGTCGTCGGAGAACTAGTAGTTGTAATAAAGAAAAATGGGTATATTATGGAAAAACGTCATTTGTTGATGTCATGAAATCTAATAGTCCAGTGTTCTCAAACCCAAAGAAATTGGAAGCCTTCATATCTTCCATAAATTTCAGATCCAGAATTTTTGGTTTTTGGATTACTCGTGTTTTGTACTGTTCTTCGAATCTTGAGAGTTGGATAGTGTCGAGGAAGTATTTGGATTCAACAGACGAAAGAGTTTGTTGCGGATTCAAAGATATGGAGAGTTTGTAAGCCATTGCCGTGAGATATATGAGTAAGATGAACATGGAGGGGTTTTGGGAAAGGGAGGCGAGAAAGATGAAGGAAAAAATGAACCTGATAAAGTGGGTTCTGACATTTTATACCCTGTTCATAATGGATTATGGCAATTAGCAAAGTAAGATATAGCCTGGCTGGCATAATAGCTTTTCATTTGACGACTACCGAGTCATTATTGATTATGTAACTTATCATAATCAATTATGGGAATGCCAAGTGTCTTTTCGAATTAACTTGCCTCTATAATTGATTATGGGTGCCTGTATAGTTTGATTATGCATTGAAAGAATAATAATGTACGAATGCATAATCAGTTCTGCCATGAATGAATAACAAATGCATAGTGGATTATGATTGAATGCTTACTCGATTATATTCACTTAAAATTGGAAATCAAACTTTTCCTCATCTAATTAAAATTTCCAGAGACATGCATACATCGTTAGCACACTCAACTCAGACATCAGTAAAAATTAAAAAATATATATGCGTACACATACAATCACTCAATGAATGACTGATCCAACATTCCTAATTCAGTTCTTATGAAAAAGAAATTTTCTTTAGGCAAAGGTATATTAAAACTATATGTAAGTTGCTTAGAAGTTTCAATCAAGCGATCCGTTTTTTTAACATAATATCTTATAATGTGGAGTCTAACTTTGATAAACTAGATTTTTCATGAGATTTATGGCTTAGTGTTGTCGCATTTGATTAAGATAGTTTTAATATTATGGAAATAAAGCTTAGATATAGTTTTGGGCTCTATAATTTGGGTCACTTGGATTTTGGTCCCTACAAAAAATATATTAATTGACCATGTAATGTCAAATCACTTTTAGTTTGATCCCTCGTCTCATTTTATTGCTGAAGTGGACGTAAAAAACTAATTTGTCACCTTTGACTAGACATCACTAGTGTTGACTTGTCAAATCTTAACACTAATCGTCTTATTAACTATATTAATCAACTTTTCAATTATTATTTAAAAAACTAAAAATAAAACAGAAATTGGGGTTATTAAAAATATGGAACTAGGTTTTCTAATAGAAGAAAGATGAACGAAAGAATAATAAGCAGATTTATTCCACCTTCGTGTGTTCGTCCTACATAATAAATCTAAATCGTGTTTTTGTTTGCACCAACTCAATTTAATGTTGGAATCAATCTCTTTGTTTTAATAATAAAGTGATTGATTCCTATTAATTATTTTTTCTAATGGAAGTTCCCAAATCCCTTTCCTAAGATAATTGATTTGCCACCAAACGCAAATGGGTTTATTAAATTCTCACAGTAGTTTGTATTATGATGTCATTGTTTTTGGGTTTCTATCTCGAATATTATAGGTCGAAACCAAATGTGTCTTCGTATTACAATGTTGTTATAGAATGTGGAAGCATATGAACACAAGTAAATGTGTATGAGTTGATGTTAGTGTATGTTGTAGGTAAGAGAAGTTTACCAACTTTGCTACATTCATATCTTGATAACAATAATACAACAACTAAAAAGAGTTCACTTTGGAAACCCTCTTGTTAAACCAAACCGAGGTTAGACAAATTTGTTCATGATTCTTTAGGTGTTAGACAAGCTTTGGATTATTTGATTGTGCGGGCAAAAAAACCCAATTCCTAATTCCCCTTCACGTTCCTTCTTTTTTTTCTTCACAGTTTTTCCTTCGTTTTTCTTCCTTCAATCGAAAAACCTATTACCTAATTCTAAAACCCTAATTTATTTGTTTTATTTTATTTTATTTCAATAATAATTAAAAGATTAACTAATTTCGATGAGTCAAGATCAGTGATGTCTAGTCATAGGTGACACTTTAGTGTGTTATGTGCACTTCAGCAACAAAAATGAGCAACAAAAATGAGATGAGGGGATCAAATTAAAAGTGATTTGAAATTTTAGAGTCATTTAGAAAGAAAATCTTTTTGTAGAGACCAAAATCAAAGTGGCCGAAATTATAGAGACCAAAACCATATTTTGTGTGTCAATGAGGTATCTCGTGATGCATTTTATAGTGAGAGATGTAATTCTTTTGGATTTTCTTGAGAACAAGCACACATACATAAACTAAACATAATATCAATGTGACATAGAATATAGAACCTATTATTTCTCTATGGATGATTTGTTGAACTTGACTGTGTTTAAAGTCCATGTACAGCTGGAATGTGAGACACTGATAATGAATGTCATTCCCAAAATTGGGTGATGTTTTGTGAAGAAAAAAAGATTAGATATAAAAATGTTAGGAAATATTCTAGACAAATGAGTAAAAAAAAAAGTAGTCAAAGTGCTTTTATATAGGAAATATTGTCGTGTAGTACAACTGAATAAGTGGTGTACAATTAAAAAGGTGGTATTGAGGTTATTGAAAATATGTCGTACAACTGTAGAAATGAAAATTGGGTTCGAAATGATTTTATTTGTGCTTATGAATTTAAAATATTGCATTTGTTGTTTTATTCTGTTTAGGAAAAGTGATAATGGCTAAGTAATGGAAATTATAATTATTACTGAATTACATGATCTATTTCAGATGTTCTTTAATAGACGTTTGATTACAATTTTGATGATTTCTAATTTCCATTTTTAATTTTCTAAATGAATTAATGCTATACAAAAGTAGCAAGTTGTGTTGATTGAGTAATGTAAGAGGAAATGTTAATGCAATTAAATCCAAATCATGGTAGGAATGACACGTGGAACCATTTCATAATGGAATCGGTCCTCTTTTAAATAGTATAAAGTAGTTATTCATCGAAAGTAAAATGAAAAGTAGTGCTCAATGACCACAATAATTTATTAACATGAAATTGACATGTATAATAGAATACATTTTGACCGAATTTATAGTATAATACTTAATATTCATTGTAAATATAAACTCAATAAGCACCAAGTGATCCTTCTCTTTTGATTTAGTTGGTCCCTTCAATTGACAGGGAAGAACATGTATCTATTAGCCATGCATGCTATCATTTTTTGGTTATTTGAGGGTGGCGACCACCCCTTTTTTCACATTACATTGTAGCATTTTTTGCTTCGACCAATAATGAAATACATCTTCAAATACTTATTCGTACCAACCACTTCCGAAACTCCCAACAGATCTACAAAAAAATATTTGGTATTCTCATCCGCGTTCCTGCTGCATAAAACTTATTTTTGCAATTTGATGGATTGTCCAAAAGCAGCGTCATAGGTGGATTAAATATTGTTCATAGTTAGAGCTTTATTTTTGGTAGAACTAAAAAAAAAAAATTATATGCAAAAAATAGGTAAGAAATAATCGTTACATTCATGCTTATTTTTATGCCATGTATATTGCTGTTACTTTCAACTTGTCGAATCAATATCGATAATTCCTCACAACATATAATGAAGAGATAGGAGAATAAATAGTCTCCCTTGCGAAACCCCCACCCCAAGATGATAAGGTGTACTATGTCATCGTTAACAATCGTTGTATTCCATTATTTCTACACAACATAATCCAACTCTCCCAATTACAAATATCAAGTTTGAGAATATCACCAATTTTATCTCGAGTTTTGAATTTCATAAAATGCACTAGTTGAATGACTACAATAACATTATCAATTATAGATTTATCAAAATCAAAGACCGACTAATTATAAAAAATATATTTTCTAAGTTCACATTTAAATCTATTTGGGAGCACTATAACCATCACTTTATAAGTGATATTGCATAACACAATAAACCTCTAATCTTTATTTATTTATTTATTTTTTGCATATATCTGTTTTGGATGAAAGTTATATTAGTAGAATTAAGAGACAAAGGAAAATAATCTATTTCACGAAAACTTAATCCAGCATAAAATGATATATTTCCTGATATTGAAAACATATTTATTAAATTAAATGAAATCTAAAAACAAATGTGTGTTGGTTGGCGCACAAAATGTACTCTAGACACATTTTTCCCATGAACCGAATGAAACCCGAGTTTATTTTTTAATTGAAAGGAAATTTGTTGCTTCAGAAAATATCTAACTCTGTTGCCATGGCTTCACTCTTCCCAACGCACCCTCTTCTTCTTCATCATCGCGGTTCTGCATCTACCGCCATTCCAACTCGCTGCTTCCGTCATTCCACCTCTTTCCACCTCGCTCTCTCTTCCACCAACCGCACCAAGCCTGCTTTTTCAGCTGCACAACACGAACTCGCCTCTCGTATGTTATTCACATTTCTCTATCGTTTTTGCACAAACTTCAAACCCTTAATGTCCCTCTCTTTCTTTCTTTTTTTTTTTTTTTTGAAGCTGGCGATTTTGAATTTGATGCGCCACTGAAAATCGTGGAATATCCAAACCCGAAATTAAGGATAAAAAATAAACGCATAGCAACCTTTGATGATAATCTGAACAAACTTGTTCATGAAATGTTCGACGTAATGTACAAGTAAGTTTTTCTCCATTTTAAGTGTTGTTTTTCATTGTCACTTAGTTTGTCTTCTCTTTTTTCGGAAATTCTAATGTTAGTATTGTTAGTATTATACACGATATAAGGTTGACTTGTTAGCTGGGTGGGGAGTTAGGAGGTGGAGTGATAAGGAGGTCGATCCCCACTACAACCTCCGACTCTTTATATCCCCTTTAGTTTTGTCTCTCTTTGCTTCAATACAATACAATATTTTCATTTAATCATTAATAAACTGTACTTAAGAAATTTTAAGGAAATTCGCTTTTCTCCTCTCTCTTTCACTCCTTGGAAGATCTCAATTGTATGATATTTTAAGCATTGAATTAGGTATTGCAAATACACACTTAGGCCCTCTTTCACTCTCTGGAAGATTTTAATTGTATGGTATTTTAAGCATTGAATTAGGTAATGCAATACTCACTTAGGCTGCGTTTGAATTGTCTTATTAATAATTTATTTGGACTTATCTACCTACTTAGATAAGCATTTGTTAGAGTGTTTGATATAGTTTATGAAAATACCTAGCTTATAGCTTATGGCTCTGTTTGGATAAACAATTTATTTTAGTGCTTATATCATGAACGTTTATCATATAAGTGTTTATGTATAAGCTATTTCTATAACAAAAGATAAAATAAAGTCAAACTGTTTTCATATAAGTTATAACTTATTTTTATAAGCTATCATGTAGAACATATGGAAATAAGCTGAAAACAGCTTTTGGACATGTCATTTGTTGTTGCCATAAACTCTCTCAAATAGTATCACAAGTTCTTATGCCAGTAGATAAACTCAAATAAGTCAATCCAAACTCCCTATATGAAAACAATTTAACCATATTTTCGTTACAATTATTAAATTAGCATATACTTTTATGCTTAGTTAATAATGAAGTAACAAGTTGCTTATTTAAAACCATATTTGAAATCAGAACACTGCGTACTTTATTTTGGGACTTTTGTCTAATGTCCCTGATACAATAACGTGAGCTGATAATGATAATACATTGCGTTGGTTTTTGTTATAGTTCTTGGATATTAGGCAATGGCTGCCTTATTTAGTTGGTAGAAAGAAATAGCGTGGGGAATGCAAAGCATAGTTTGGGAGAAGATGTAAAACCTACACTCACTCTGCAGAGTAGTCCCAAAGTGTGTTGGTTCACGTTGTGGTCTTGCAAAGACAGTGTCTGTTTGATACGTAGGATAAGATAGAAACAAGATATAATATAAAGTTGGATAATGATAGAATATAATAATGACAGTATAAGCTTTATTTTATCATATGCAGTGGCAGATCCAAGACCCTAGGTCGGGGGTGCAGGCTTTTTAACTTCATTTATAATTATTATATTATATAAATAAAATATAAATATAAATAGATATATAGAGATTATGCACATAGTCTTTACTCTTGAGAGATGGAAGAAAAAAATTAGAAGGAACAAAAGAAAATAAGATAATGAAAAACTGACTAGAGAAATACATACCTGTTTACTTTGTGAAAATATTTGTGTTTTCATTTTTGAAATATGTATTCATTTTGCTTTGATGAAAAACTCTTGAAGTGAACTATTATGATTGAGAGAAGATGAAATACTAGTTAATGGTGATCCATTTTTGAAAATAATAAAAACATTCTTTTGGGATTTTCATTGTTTGCAGAAACACAGATAATTATTCACTTTAAGAAATGTGCACATCCTTATTAGCAAGTAATATTAACACATATATTTGGAAATGGAAATAGAAAATGAATTTATAAAGTAAACGAGGCTGTATGTTATTAAAAAATTTGTTGTGATTTTAAATAAAAATTGTTGATTTTTTAGGTGAGTATAATTTACTGAATGAGGTATATTAAATTTGCGAGAGAAATTAACAACCTTCAGAATGGCATAGTGGTATATTCCTGTCAGCCTAGCCGAAGAACATGTGTTTGATCCATATGTTCCATCTTATTGCCTTTAATGAATATGAAAATGGAATAAAATCCCTTTAATTAATTAGTTAATTAATATGAAAATGAAATAAAATCTAAGCTAAGAAAGGAAACACTGGAAACTGGGTCGTGAAATCTATGGGCTGCATGAGTGCACGTCACTATATAAGGTGAGAGTAGAGGGTTCAAGGTGCAAAATCTTTCGGTCTAGTGCAAAATAAAAAATTCAAAGTGGTCGAAATACAATAAATTGGGGTATTGGTGCAATTTTACAAAGTTTAGGGTGTGCACCTGCACATCCTCAGTTCTCGCTGGATCCACCCCTAATCACATGTTTGATACACACATAATAACAAACAGGATAATATTATTTTATCTTGTCATTTATTTGTTACACTCATCATTTATATATATATATATATATGTTCAAATGACAAAATTACCATTGTCAAAGCCTATTATACTAATATAACAGAAAAGGAGTTGATTTGGAACAACACTTGAAATATATTTTGAAGTATGTAAGCCAGGCTGATGTAAATATCAATATTATCAATAGTGTAATTCAAATAACATTGAGGGATATTTCAGAGAAATCGATACCTTGTATTGTTTTACAACATTTAGAATGAAACTAACAGTAATACCTACCTTGGGTACTTTCTAACTGAGTCCTTGCAATTTATTGAATGTTACATTATCATTTGACTTCCTTTTTCTACAGAACTGATGGTATTGGTCTCTCAGCACCCCAAGTAGGAGTTAATGTTCAACTTATGGTTTTCAATCCAGTAGGTGAACGTGGTGAAGGAGAAGAAATTCTTCTTATAAACCCAAGAGTTAGTAAATACTCGATGAACCGGACACTCTTTAATGAGGGTTGTCTATCTTTCCCAGGCATTCATGCTGATGTAAAGGTATGGATATGAAACCCTTTTCTTTTACTGCACTATTTTAAATCTAGCTTTCCTTTTTGGCTTGTTTATGGAGATATCCACTTTTGAACCTTGAAAATCTCGGTCTCTCCTTTTGCTATCCATGATCATTTGGTGCATGCAAATTTATATTTTAATTCCCTAATAATGCAAATCATGCTTAGTTGTTGGTGCTTAGGTTATGCTTAATTTAGATTTTAAAGTAAGGTGTAACTAAAACATTGAAGTATTTTTCAACCTTTATATTAGATCCTTACTCTAAGTTTACTAGATATTTGATAGGCACGCGACAAATTGCAGTGAGTATAGAGGGAAGCGTTTAGAAGGGACGGGGTAAAATTATACAAAATGGACAGGTGGAACCTTTTAATTGGTGGGTAAGAAAGGTGAGGTGGTTATTAAGGAAGTGAGGGGAGACCATGAGGGGTATAATTGGAGGAAGCGGACAGCAGCCGTATGTTGCGTGTTTCGTGGCGCAACTGAAGCGCGGCGCATTTTACAGCGAAATCCCTAAAACAGAACCGTTATAGGGGCTTTTACCAGTGAAAACTGAAAACCCAGCCTCCCTCTGTCGCAGGCTGCTGGCCGTCTTGCGGGACAACTTGTTTTGCTCTTTCTGGCAAGGTCCTGCTGTTAGAAGAAGATGGAACTGTGAAGAAGTGAAGAAACAAAGTGTATAAGAAGATGAATACGAGCGATCAACGAAGGGATTGCACTGTGTTGTTTTATATAAATTTAATTGAGCAACTTATAACATGATTTTTTATATTGTATAGTCCTTTAGTTGAACACTCACAGTTCCTTATAAAATAAGCAAACCAAGTAAAAATAACAAATTCAAATGAATGGTAAAAATAATATATTATTATTTTACTAAATGTTATATATTTTGTTTTGTAAAAAATAATGACTTGTATATTTAATACCAAAAGAAAATATTTAGATATATATATATATAGTACTTCCACCTTCCCTAAAAATAAGACTCTTTTGAGATTTTCCTTGTCCTTTTTTATTAGACTTCTTTTAATTTTTTAATTACATTAATTATTTCTTTAATAAATAAGTATTTAATGGGTGTCTCGTAGTTCATTAAATATTGTAATTTATTTGTGTTCCTTTCTGGTCATGATGAGCTTCAATGGTGATATGTCTCTTGATGTATTTGTAAATAGCACCGGTTTGTGATCAAATTTGTTATTTCATTTTGTTCAGTTTGTTATCTATACCAAAGTTATTACTGTATATGCAGTCGAAGTTTTTTTTCTTTTATTGGTATTTTAAACTTTGCCCAACTGAAAGAAACATTGCTTGTCCTAAATTTTCTGACCATGCTGGAGATGGTTTTTAATTTGTTTATCTCATCCCTACTCAAATAAGTCTCATTATTGCGGTTTAGCGACCAGAATCTGTGAAGATCGATGCACGTGATGTCAATGGAAAACGGTTTTCAGTCAGCTTGTCTGGCCTTCCAGCACGGATTTTTCAACACGAATTTGACCATCTACAGGTATGTTTTTCAACTTGCAAAAATAAAGCATTTTGTCCTTGTAGAAGATAAATTTTTTTTATGAACCTTTGGCATGTCATCTACATATAAGTTATAACCCCAATGGTCAAGAGATAATTAATGAGGAGGTAAATGAAGCCTATAAGTTGAATCCCTAGGAGTCAGTCAGTTAGTTTGATACTCAGTAAACTTGTCAGGAGAGAAGAAGTGCTCTCGTATACACCTTCCATTGTAACTTTCTGGTTATATTGACCAGAGGCTAATGAGTAATATCCACATGGTTTTCTACCCTAATAAATACAAATTAGAATCATATCGGGATGCATGATTCTAATTGATTCCCACAATCACCTACACTATTTATATAAATATGACTTAAGGCATATAGTGATGATGCTCACACATCAAGAAAAAGATAAGTTTCTCCCTCTTCTTGTACTACACTTGTACAAGTGGCACTACATTTATAATAAACCTACACTTTTTACTATGCATACAAACTTGGGTTAGTGTCCCTTAATTTTTCAACCTTCAATCTTTCTTTTATAGTTTTTTTACTTATTGATAAGCCCTGAGTTTCATCATGGCCAAACTCTTATAAACTAATGTTCATGTCCCTATCCGTTGGTTATCTATGTGCTTATATATATAATTGTTGTATCTGCAGGGAATCCTTTTCTTTGAGAGAATGACCGACGAAGTTCTTGATAGTATTCGTGGACAGTTACAGGTTAGAAAAATTACACCCTCTATTGTCATTCTTTCCCTTGGTAATTTCCTCTTGAAATGAGAAATACATCAGGACGATTTAAACATTTATTTCAACAAATAATTTGTTAGCTAGGCATAGGGATGCGCCATGATTTGAGAAAATTAATTATATTTTGCCGTGCACTTTCCTTTTCTAATTTGTACTAACGTCACCACTTTTCTATGTGTATATATGCATAGAAAAAGCTATATCCTGGAAATTAAAACATTTATGCTCCATTTTCCATGTAGCATGGATTCATTGTATATCAAGTAAATCAAGTTCAATGTATCTTAGGAAGTAGTGCTGACTTAATTGATTCCTTATAAATTAAAAGGTAAAATATAATTTAAATGGCATAAGATCCACCATAGCCTATGGATTTGACAGAAAACAATGTACATGCTCACCTACTTCTCTTCTTTCTCTACTCTCAATCACCCCCTTCTGCTTCCGAATCCTAAAATGAAGATATATCTTGTTTACATGGACCACACCAGAATCCAATTTTAGATAAAGAACACTGATACAAAAATTTGGTCAAATTATTACAGGCCCTTGAAATGAAGTATGAGCGATTGACTGGATTCCCAAGCCCCGAAAAGATAGAAAGTCGCAGGAGAAGAAAAGTGCCTTCTGGTTTTGGGAAATTATGATCTTCAAGGTAAAGTAATGATAAATTTCACCTCTCCCTTTTCTCATTGTTACTTACTATGTCACATATATAATATCTGTTGTCAATTTGAAAAACTGCTTGTTGATTATTTCACAGGTCAATATTAGGCTCATCACATACCAGAATTTCTGGTTTGAGTTAATTCAGCATAACCATAGATTTAGCAGCTGCATATGGTTGGATATGTATTATATATAGAAAAGTGAAAGGTCTCATTTACCTCTTAACCGATTTTATTTATTATTTCATTTCTGTCTACATTCGATTATCCTTATGCTAAAATTTCTCTGGGTACAGTAATTAATTGCTTCTATAGGTATATGACTAGTAGTGCATAGTCATCATGGACGTCTCTTATGGTCACAACCATCGTCACTTATTCATGTTGCTATGAAGGGAGGAAATCGTCTTCAATGACCATTTTATTTTTATTTTTATATTGGTTGCGGTCTACAATTTTAATTCTAAACAGTTTTCTCCAGTGGAGATATACGTTTTAAAAGATCTATTACCTTGAAATATTTTTCATGAAGGGTAGGAATTTTTTTCATTTTAGGGTCTATTTCTATTTCTAATACCCTGTGTTAAGTTTTGGGATGGAAAAGACAATTGATTATGCCCAAGCACAAATGGGTATTCGAGTTTTACTCATATTACTATTAAATAAATCTTAAAAAACCCAGCAGAAACATAGCAGATTACATATTTGATACTATTGATCATTCACTCAATTAAGAAGCATGTTCTCGCATAAATTATGTTAGGTTTGGATGTGAACACAAAACTGGGGATAACTTAACTATACATCAAAATTCAATTATAATTAAGAGTCGCAAATCGATTTAACAAATTGAAAACTGCACAAACTGAATATGTTGATTTGTTTGGATCTTCTTTTATGAAAATTATAGGGATGATATTCAATTTTGAATTCAATTTTCAAAATTGAATCAAACAGCATATATTTCAATTTTAATACCTATTTATTTTATTAGTATTAGATATTGCATTAATCTACTATTTGTTAGTATTATTTTTTATTAATAATACTCAATTGTTTAATTTTATATGTTAAATTCTTTACTATTGTATATATGAAATTTCATAGATAATCCATTAATATTATTTTGTACCGTTAATATTATAATAATAATAATATTCACTCAATATTTTATAATTATAATATGGATAACTGATCTAATTTAAACTTCATTAATTCAGATTGAATTTGATTTTTTTTTTTAAAATGTCATTCAAATCAAACCAAATTATAAGCATTTTAATATTTAGATCGGATGAGTTTTTGTCGCATAACAGATCCAAGCTGCACTGTGAACACCTTAATTATAACAATAAATTATTCAAGTTACTATTTAATTAACCACACAACATATAAATTATAACAATAAATTATTCAAATTATTATTTAATTAACCACACAACATATAGAGTGGTATAAATAACAAATGATGTTAGAAAGCACCCTCCAATTTAGAATAGATCCACCAAATCAAGTGGATACAATATGAAGAACTTATCTAAAAATAGTTCTATATCAAATGAATTTAGAATAATATTATTTGTTTCGTAATGAAGTTCATTCAAGACGATTACATGACACTTAGTTTAACATTTTTCCTTTATTGTTAGAATATTCACCTTTTGAAGATATTGTATATTGTTTAACATGTCATCTTTTTAGCAAAAGATCAATTGTTCGTTCCAAATCACATGTCTTCGTTGGTAAATGTGTTTAGAGGTGAGATGAAAATTAAAAATGGAAATAATTGTGTTTTTCTTAAACACACAGGAAATGATCATGAGAATTGGATTTCCTACCTCCACAGTTTGACTTATACCTCTCCAAAATAATAAAAACTCAAAATTACCCATTTGAATTTCATTCCATCTACAGTTAAAAAAATTTACTCTAAAATCTACCCCCTCAACAAAATTTTCGATAAGTTAATTTTTTTATAGAAAAATCTGGAAATTTGGAAAAATAAAATTTCCGGTAGATACCTAACCGGAAATTTCCGGTGTGTATATATTTTTTTTAATTTTGATTTTATTTGTTTTTTTTCTAATTTTTTTTTCAATTAGGAATGGAGAAAACACAAGCATTATGTATAGATTTGTTTGAAGCATTATCAACTAATTAAATTTTTGAGTCACAGGAAGCAGTAATATCATGGGCAAGAGAGGTTGGCCGACAAAATCGAGTAGTTGTTATCATTATTCGCTCTGATGTAGAGACCAGAAAGAGAGGAAGGAAATCAAAATTAATTATTGGTTGTGATAGAGGTGGAACATATAAGTCAAATAAAAGTAAGTCAGGGACTTCAAATAAAACGTGTGGTTGTCCGTTTAATCTTAGATCGAGACCATTGAAAAATGTTGAGGGATGGATTGTTAGTGTAATATGTGGATTTCACAACCATCAGTTAGTAGCTAATTTTGAGAGTAATGCATTTATGGGACGCTTAACAGAAGAAGATAAGAAACATGTTGACAAGTTGACAAAGTACCACGTTGCACCGAGACACATCTTGTCATCTTTGAGAGATCGAGATAAAGAGAATGTCACTAATATCTCTCAAATTTATAAGTGCCGAAGTACATACAGGAAGAATTTGAAAGGGCCTAGAACTAATATGCAACATCTGTTGAAGTTACTTTAAGCTGAGAAGTATGCTTGTTGGAGTAGAACTCATGGAGACTCCAACATTGTGAGGGACATGTTTTGGACGCACCCAGATTTTATAACTTTGTTGAACATGTTTCCTCTTGTATTGATCACGGATAGCACCTACAAAACCAATAGGTACAAGTTACCATTGTTTGAAATTGTTGGTGTTACTTCAACTAGGTTGACATTCAACGTTGCATTTTCTTATATGGATTGTGAGCGTCAAGAAAATTTTTGTTGGGCATTGGAGAGGTTAAAAGAGTTGTTTGTTTCAAATACCTCATTTCCTCAAGTGATTGTGACTGATAGAGAACTTGCTTTAATGAATGCAATCAAAGTTGTGTTTCCATCTTCAACAAATTTACTTTGTCAACTTCATATTAACAAAAATGTTGGAGCCTAATGCAAACAGTATATATTAAAGAAAAATATGCATGAACCCATTCTTGAGTTGTGGAGGAAAATTGTTTATTGTTCTGAAGAGAAGGAGTACGAGGAACATTTGCAAATGTTTGAGCAAACATGTGTCAATAATATTATTTTCTTTGACTACGTCAGAGACACATGGTTGACTCCTCACAAGGAAAGATTTGTTGAAGCATGGACCAATCGAGTATTCCATCTAGGAAATACTACGACTAATAGGTACGTCATTAATACTTTGCATTTTGACTTATATTTATACTTATATAGGATTAAACATTCATGATAGAAATAATAATATCATACATATTTTTTGTTTGAATATTAGGGTTGAATCTGCTCATTGGTCACTGAAGAGATTTTTGGAACATAGTAAAGGAGATTTATGTAAGGCATGGAATGGTATGAATGACATGTTGAAGTTCCAAATTATTAAGATAAAAGGTTCATTTGAGACAAGTAAAGGTCACAAATAGCATATACACAACGATCTATTCTATGCGAATTTGACCTGGGTTATATCTAGGAATGCTTTAACTGATATTGTTCATGAATACAAGAGAGTTAGCGATGTCAATAACGACAAAGCTGCATGTGGTTGTATACTTCGAAAAACTCATGGATTACCTTATGCTTGTGAGTTGGCAAGATACAAGTTGGAAGGTGTTCCAATCCCATTAGATGATGTTCATATACATTGGAGGAAATTAACCATGAATACTGATCAAGAGGAAGAGAAGTTAGAAAATGATTCAGAGTTGTACATTATATCAGAGATGAATATTATTTGGAAAACATGGAAAACACTTAATGTTGCTGGAAGGAGGGCATTGAAGAACAAGTTGCGTGAAATAGCATATCTAGAGACAACATTAATGTGTGCACCACCAGATAAGATCAAAACAAAAGGTGGTGTGAAGAGGAAAAAAGGTAAAAAAGTGTTAAGACAAACTCTCATTGTTAAAGTTTTGATGAAAATAAACATAGGTTAATTAAGAAAGTTAATTATGATTCTAAATGTTATGTTAATTTAACCTGTGCTTTTGAGTGTATTAATTCAAAGATAGGTTCCAAGAAAAGCAAAGAAATCAGCATAGTAAAGCATAAATTTGAAGAGAGAACATTCTTAAGAAAATCTGGAAAACGGAGAATGTTCTTCAGGTTCAAATATGTTAAGTTTGGGAAAGATAGTAAGAAATCCTATCAAGGTTGGTAGGTGATTTGATTAATCTCTTTCTGGGTGAAATTTGATTAAAGTCTGTAACAAGATCAAGGTTGATCTAAGCTAGGTGTTGTAAAACCAAGAAGGTTTTTGTTTTAAACACTTAGTGGAAAATCTCACAATTGTGAGGACTGGACGTAGCCCAAGTTGGGTGAACCAGGATATATTCTTGTGTGGTATCTTTTATCTCTTATCTCTTTATTAAGTTCGATTAATTTTCAAAGCTAAAAACACAAATTGTTTTATTGATTTTTACTAATCAAGAACGTTATTCATTTTCTGCTTTGTTAACCAAGAACATTCTTGAGTTCAAATCTTAAGTTTTTTAGGAAATTTTAAAAAGGGAGATTTACAATTCAAACCCCCTTCCTTGTAAATCAATTTTGCTACTTCAATTGGCATCAGAGCACGGTCTCTAAAAAGAACACCTAACAAGTGTTAGAGAAAAAGATCCAGAAAAATGTCCAAAGCAAAATACATTGTTGAGGGAGGATCCTCGAACAGACCACCATTCTTCGATGGTACTGACTACTATTTTTGAAAAAGCAAAATGCAGTTGTTTCTTAAATCACAAGACACAGGCATGTGGAACATCATAATAAATGGAAATTACATTCCAAGACTGAATCAAGAAGATTCAACTTCAGCAGAGAAGAAAGAAGCAGACTGGACTACTGATGATAAAGCTAAGGTACTCTTAAATTCTAAAGCTCAATTATTCTTATCGTGTGCTTTGAGTAGGGAAGAAAGTGAAAGAGTAGATGAATGCGAAACTGCTAAAGAAGTATGGGACACATTGCAAACTCACCACGAAGGAACAAGTCATGTCAAAGAAACAAGAATAGACATTGGAATAAGAAAATTTGAATTGTTTGAGATGCAAGAAGAAGAAACTATTGATGAGATGTACGCAAGATTCACAATAATAGTAAATGAGATGCGTTCCCTTGGCAAAGCTTACTCAATACAAGACAGAGTGAGAAAGATCATGAGATGTCTTCCAGTTGTATGGAGACCAATCGTAACAGCTATAAGCCAAGCCAAGAATCTTGAAACACTTCCCCTGGAAGAATTGATAGGAACCTTAAGAGCACATGAAATATTGCTACAAGAAGATAAACCAGTAAAGAAAGGCAAGGCAGTGGCTCTAAAGGCATCTTAAGAAAACATCATAATACAAACTGATGAAGAACCAGAAGAAACTGGACAAGAAGATGCTGATGAAGAAACTGCTCTTCTCACCAGAAGAATACAAAGAATGATGAGAAGGAGAGATCAAATCAAGAAGGGATTTTTAAACAAAAATCCCATAACAGAAACAGACAAAAGCCAGATCACATGTTTTGGTTGTAATAAGTTAGACATTACAAAGCTAAATGTCCCTTGAATAAGAAAACACAAAAACGATTTCCTTTCAAAAAGAAATCAATGTTGGCCACATGGGATGATTGAAAAGAATCAGACACAGAAGAAGGAGAAGAAGCCAACATATGCTGGATGGCAGATACAGAAGAAGATGAGGTAACAAATTCTGATCCTTGCTCTTTATGTGAACAAATGGAAAAAGAATTTGACAACTTGCTAAATGATTCAAACTTTCTCATTCAAAAATGTAGTTCTTTGAAAGAACAAGTTTTTAAAGAAAAAGAAGAAGAAGAAAAAAAAGGCTCAGGCTATGATTGATATTCTCAAGAATACCATTCAAGAACTGAGAGAATCAAAACATCAAAGTTGTGAAAATCAGAAAGGTCAAGAACGTTCTACAGCTAAAACGGAGAACATTCTCCTTAAATCTGAAAATGAAATTTTGAAAACTGACTTGTTAAGTTTTATTAAAGCTACTGAAACATTTCAAAAAACCGTGGGATCTCAAATAGGAATATTTGATAAAGCTGGTCTTGGTTTCAATCAAACTCAAAAAACCAAAATGTATGAAAACTTTTTCATTCCAGAAAGCAAGATAGAAAAATGTAAAAACAAATGTTCATATTGTGGACATTTGGAATTTGCTTGCTACTTTAAAAAAAGGGATGAAAATATTAAGAAAAAATGGATTTTTAAAAGGAAAGAAAGTTTTGCAAATAAAGAACCAGTTTTGAAAAATCTGCAAAAGGGAGAACGTTCTCCAGATTGTTCCCAAAACAAAGAAAGTTCTGGAACAAAAACTGAACTTTCTTCAGAAAGTTTGAAAAGAGGAGAACGATCTGGAACTTTTGCAAAATCAAGATTAAAGCCTTTTAAAACCCAGATTTCAAAGTCAATTCCAAGACCAACAATTAAATGCTCCTACTGTCTCAAATTTGGTCATCAAGAGTCAACATGTTATTTCAAGAAGAAAGAAATTGTTAAGACTAACTCTCAAGGACCCAAGACAAAGTGGGTATCTAAAATGGATGTAAACTCTTATGGAGGCTGGTTTTCAAAGTGCCAAGAGAAAGCCTTGGTTCTTGGACAGTGGTTGTTCAAGACACTTGAGAGGTGATAAAAACTGAAGGTGCAAACTCGAGAAGGAGGGGTTGAATTGTGTTTGCCAAAGTTGAAAACTTTTTGTTGATTTGATGAACGTTGATATAAATTACTTGGAGACGATGTAATCAGATTCGGCAGCAGCGGATAATAAAAGCATAAGTATTTGGACACATAGATTTATCCTGGTTCACCATTAACTTGGCTACTTCCAGTCCCTTCATTCAGAAGGCTTTAATCCACTAATTCAAACACTTTGAATTACACAACACCTGACCCTCCAAGCCAGTCTTCCCAAACAGCTTGACAGCCCCAGACTTTTGAGGAACAACAACACCTTGACCCTACAAGCCAAGTCTTCTCCTACCAATCTAACAACCCCAATTGAAGAAGGAACTTACATCACCTTGACCCTACATGCCAAGTCTTCTCCTACCAATCTAACAACCCCAATTGAAGAAGAAACTTACATCACCTTGACCCTACAAGCCAAGTCTTCTCCTAACTATCTGACAACCTCAGATTGAAGAAGGAACTTACACCACCTTGACCCTACAAGCCAAGTCTTCTCCTAACAATCTGACAACCCCAGATTGAAGAAGGAATTTACACCACTATCGAGTTGAATACAAAGGTTTGGAATTTAAGTAGTTGCTTCTGGAAAGCTGATTATAATAATGACTCTCTTGAGTAGTTGCTTCTCGAAAGCTGATTATAACAATGACTCTCACACTCTAAGAAAGGAACACTTAGAAAATATTTCTCTTTCGCACAAGTGTTTCTCTCTCTAAACTCTAAGATGAATTTGGATTTTAAGCTTGAGTTCTTCTGTTTTTTGATGATTTCTTCTTCAGCTTGGAGTCTCTATTTATAGTTGATATTTGGGCTTTTACTTGGTCCAAGTTTAATTTCGAATTGTATTTTGATTAGATTTCTTTTGTAAGTTCATCAACTTGATCATGTTCCTTTTTAAAATTTGAACCAAATCTTCTTCTTATTTAAATTAAATCTTCTTCAGATCTTCTTCAAATTTCAATCAAGCCTTCTTTGAATTTGAATGAAATCTTCTACGAATCTTGACCATGTCTTCTTTCATACTCTGATGTTTGCCTCGGATGGTATCCTCTGATGATTTCCTTTGATTCCTGCATCTGAAGATATCCTCTGATTTTTGCCTTTGATGATATCCACTAATTTTCGCCTCTGATGATTGTTGGAACCAAGTTGGTTCTAAGTACTTAGGATTTTGATGTTTACAAAAGCACTCCATGTAATCTTATTTTGAACCTTGAATTATTAAATCAAATGTCACCAGAAGCTGAAGTAATAAGAAGTAGAAGATCAAAGTGTTCCAGAGATTGAATCCTGAAGGTACCAGAAGATACTCCAGGATGTCAAAACACCACCAAAAGATATCTTTGTTGGCCCAGATTAGAAGGAAGCAAAGTCAGAAGGAAACCTGGACCAGACCAGAATGAAGCCTGCTAGAGGGAGACTTGATCCAGACAAGTAGGAGTCAAATGTCAGATTTATTCCAGAAGTTATTCTGACTAGAAGATGGCCTGGCAGTGAAATGATAAACAGTCCAGACTTAATCAGAGGATGAATTAATGGGTCCAGAACAAGATAATTAACCCAGATTTGACCCAAACCAGAAGATAGCATGGTTCAGGGTATGAAACTAAGTCCAGACCAGAAGAAATGATTTCCAGAATTGATCCAGACCTGATCCAAAATCAAAGGTAAAATGTCCAAACTAAAATATTATTTGTCCAGATTAAGTCCAGAATTGGTCCAGATCAGAGGGAAGATTTTCAGATCAATGGTTCATATTTAATTATTTGGCCCAGTGTTGGCCGAGATCAGAAGATCAGACCATGGCCCAGTGTTGGCTGAAATCAGAAGGTCAGAATGAGTGGACCAGCAGTGGCCGAGATCAGAGGATCATAACATATCAGTTTGCTGGACCAGGATGGCCGAGATCAGAAGATAAAAAGGCTAGGAAGTGTGGTCCAGGGATGGCCGAAATCAGAGGATCACAACATATCAATTAGTATGGTCCAGATGTGGACTAGCGAAGGAAGACCAAATGGTCCAGATTTAATCATGAGGATTAACGGTGGAAATTTTAATTTATTTTGATCAAAGTATTAAAAAGATTTGTTACAAAAATAAATTGAAGTATTGTGGAACTCAGGAGTTGTTGGCGGGAAGGAACTAAAGACTTGATTGGCCAGTTATTTTGAAAGAAAATCTGAAGCTTAATAAAAGATATGTTTTTTTATTTAAATAAAGCCCAATTGGTCAAATTAATTTTGCAAGAGAATCCAGCAAGATTCAGCTCGAAATTAAGCTTGGAAGAGGCCCAAATCTGCATCTTTAAATGGAGGCTCAAGGCAGAATACTTATCATCGAAAATTAAAAAGAGTCATACAGTTCCAAAGCAAACACTCAAGTTTTCAGTAAGGTCAATTGTGAATTCCAGCTTTCAAGAAGCAAGCACTCTTGTTATTTTCTTTCTCGTGTGATCTAAGTTATTGAAGTAGAGTCTACAATCTGAGGGAGTCAGAAAGGGTAGCATATTACTTGGCAATTAGATTCAAAGTGTTGTAATTCCTTCTACTTGTTGCTTGAATTTTTCAACGACTTGATTTCTCCCCCTTGATATGTGCTTACTCCCCCTTGATATATGATTTTCTCCCTCTTTGTTTTTGAACTTATGTGTTGGAGGATCTGTAAAAAAATACTAGCAACCAACAATATATATACACTTTTTTCCCCCTTTTGACATTATCAAAAAGGAAGAGGATATCACACAGCAAATCAAAGCATACAATATATGAAAAATAAACAGAAGCATCACATGATAATTAGAAGGATTTGCAAAAAAATAAGTTTACAGAACCATGTCTAGTAATACATTTAAAAAGAAACTAAGAGTTTTAACGGAAAAGTTAAACATAGCAGAAACAAAAAACTTGCAAGTAGCCAATCTAATCATCAAATTCTGGTGGAAGATGAAGATGATCAATTTTTTCGGATAGATTTCTAAGTTCTTGATGAAAGGATGCATGATGTTTAGAGATGGTTGTTTCAATATGTTGAAATTGGTTGTTGAAGGATGTGGTCATGGTTTGAATTTGATTAGTGAAAGAATCATTCATGTGTTGAAATTGATCTGTGACGAAGGATTGAATGGAGTTAAGTTTGTCCATGATCATCCTATTTGAAATGATGTCTTCAGCAGTTGCTATGTTGTCTGCTTCTGGTGCTGCTTCTGGTTCTGCTGGTTCGGCTGCTGGTTCTGCTTCTTTTGTAGTGTCATCTTGGGCATTTGATGGATTTTGTCCAAAATCACCCTTATGAACATAAGTTTGAAGTGATTCAATCCATACTACTTTCATGATGGGCAGAACACTTAAATCTAACAAGTTGTCTTTGGTTGTTTGGTACAAAACTTTGCCTGAGAAATCCACCTTAAAATGTTCCAAAATTCTTGTAACTTCTCTTGTGTAGGGCAATCCTATAGAGTCTTTGGAAGCAAACAGAACTGAGCGGACGAAATAAGCCCAATTAAGATCAGCCCCTTCAATCATAAAAATCATGATTTGAAGTTCGAACTCAGATATTTGTGAATAGTTCCCGGCTTTTGGTACCAAAATATAACTTAAGAAGTAATGAAGTAATCTGTTGTCAACTGTGAGATTACCAACACCATATCTCTGTCGAGCGAACTCCGAACCAGCCTGGGTTCTTTTTCTTTCCATAGTATCCTTATCAAATCGACACAGTGAGATATAAGCATCGTATTTGGTAGTGTTTACCCATTCACACAAGTGTCCTGGACACATTTTCTGACCTTCAAATGGTATGTGCAGAATTTCTCCAATAATTTTAGTGTCAAAATTAATAAGTTTTTGTTTAACCTTAGACACTAGCCTAGAACCATCTTTTTCAAGATTGCAGAAGAAAACCCTAACAAGGTCAGGATAGATGGGACCATTGTAACCAATGAACTCTTCTAATTTTTGAGCTTTCAGCAACTCAAGGAATTTAAACTCAGAAAAGGAATCTAACGTACCAATTTTTGGAGTTATCAATTTTTTGTCGGAGAAGTGGGTTCTGAATCTGTCAATCTCTTCCGGTGATTGAAGTAACCGGGATAGGTCAGACATATTATCATTCCTTGTTTTCTTTGAAGGACCCACTGCAGCAACCTTCGTTCTTGGACCTCTTTTTCGTGCATCCATATTGAGAAGATGAAGTTTGACGGTTTTGGGAGAAATTGGGGTTTGGTTTTGATTTTTAAGACAAACTTAGATGTAAAAGATGATGAGATGAAGGTTAAGAGATGATTGCATGTAAGTTTAGATGAAGTTTTTGAAGAAAGGAAACCAGATATTTTGATTGTATTCGGCTACTAACAGTTTTGTATTCGAAAAAAAAACCTAAAATCTCTTAAAAACGTTTTTATAAGCTGAAAAACTCGAATCTGTATCCGACTACAGGTTTTATGTAATCGAATACAGATTTTTCTAGAAACGTGTATTCGAATACAGACAGTTTGTATTCGAATACGACAGTAAAAATTTTGTTTTAAAATAAAGTTTTAACTAATAAAAATTTTAAACATGTATTTGATATTTATTAAAACACATAGATATCAAAGAATCATATATTAATATTTTTGTAAGAGAAGATGAAAAAATTTAAAATTAAAAGTGACATGACTTACAAAGCATTCAAACTTTTTAGAGATCACTTTCATTTAGAATGTACAGTTCCCTTCGTATTTTGTAAAATGATTCTCTAGGTAGTGGCTTTGTAAAAATATCCGCTAGTTGATTATGGGTGTCGACAAAGGTAACTTCAACATTGCCTTCGAGCACATGATCTCTCAAAAAATGATGACGTATGTCGATATGTTTGGTCCGAGAGTGCATGATTGGATTCTTAGTGATGCTGATAGCACTAGTATTGTCACATTTCAGAGGAATACACCCGAGATTAAGTCCATAGTCACATAGTTGTTGCTTAAGCCATAGGATTTAAGCACAACAATTGCCTGTTGCTAGGTATTCTGCCTTAACAATACTTAAAGCCACGCATGCTTGTTTCTTACAAGACCATGATACTAGGGCATTTCCTAAAATGTGACAGGTGCCGCTTGTGCTTTTTCGGCCCGTCTTACATCCTGCATAGTCAGAATAACCAATGAGATTGCATATGCTACCTTTTGGATACGATAGGCCAGCATTGGTCGTTCCTTTTAGATATTTCATTATCCTCTTTACTGCTACAAGATGCGATTCCTTCGGATCTGCTTGAAACCTTGCATACAAACAAACACTAAACATAATATCTGGCCTACTGGCCATTAGATATAAGAGTGACCCAATCATACCTCTATACCTTGATATATCAATTGACTTACCAGTTTCGTCTTTATCAACATACATTCCGGATCCCATGGGAGTTGCACTTTCTTTGCTGTTGTCCATCTCAAATCTTTTTAATAATTCTTTACAATATTTTGTTTGATGAATAAAGATGCCGTTCATAAGTTGCTTGATTTGAAGTCCTAGGAAATAATTTAATTTTCCCATCATGGACATTTCAAATTCTCCTTGCATCATTAATGAGAATTCTTCAAATATTTCATTTTTGGTTGATCCAAATATGATATCATCTACGTAGACTTGAACAAGTAAAGTATGATGATTTGTTCTTTTAATGAACAAGGTTTTATCAACTTTTCCTTTTTCAAAACCATGTTCACATAAAAATTTACTCAACCTATCATACCAAGCTCTTGGAGCTTGTTTCAAACCATAAAGTGCCTTCTTTAATTTGAAGACATGTGGAGGATTTTTGAAGTCTTCAAAGCCAGGTGGCTGTTTAACATAGACTTCCTCATTGATATAGCCATTTAGGAACGCACTCTTGACATCTATTTGAAACAGTTCAAAATCCATAGAGCAAGCATAAGCAAGTAGTAGTCGGATTGCTTCTAATCTTGCTACTGGAGAAAATGTTTCATCAAAATCAATCCCTTCTTCTTGATTGTATCCTTGTGCGACCAACCTTGCCTTGTTTTGAATAACTATTCCATTTTCATCTAATTTGTTCTTAAACACCCATTTGGTACCAATGATGTGTTTATTTCCTTGATTTGGAACAAGCTCCCAAACTTTGTTTCTTTCAAAATGATTTAGTTCTTCGTGTATGGCAAGTATCCATTGATCATCTTTGAGGACTTCACCTATTTTGGAGGGTTCTATTTGAGAAACAAATGCCATATTTAAGCAAGCATCTTTGAGATTTAGCCTTGTAGTGACTCCTTTGTTGATATCACATATTATGTTGTCAATCGGGTGATCACGATGGGTTCTCCATTCTTGAGGAAGATCAATTTGTTGATCTTGTTGTTCTAAATTGATTTCGTTCTTTTGAGATGTTTGATCAACTTGATTGTCTTTGCTTATCTCGTTACTTATAACATCATCATCATCATAAAAAAATTTATCATCTTTCGAGGGGTTAGATTCATCAAAAGACACATGTATAGATTCTTCAACTATCAAAGTTCTTTTATTAAAAATTCTAAATGCTTTATTAGTTAAGGAATAACCAATAAAAAGACCTTCATCGGCCTTTTCATCAAATTTGCTGAGATTATCCTTACCATTATTTAGCACAAAGCATTTGCATCCAAATATGTGAAAGTGAGAGATATTCGGCTTTCTTCCTTTACAAAGTTCATATGGCGTTTTCTTCAGCATTGGTCGGATTATGACTTGGTTGGATACGTAACAAGCTGTACTTACAGCATCTTTCCAAAAGTATTTTGGTAGACTTGAATCACTTAGCATAGTTCTTGCAAGTTCTACCAATGATCTATTCTTTCTCTCAACAACTCCATTTTGTTGAGCTGTTCTTGGTGTAGAAAAATTATGGAAGATTCCATTTTCTTCACAGTATTCTACAAAAGAGGCATTTTGAAATTCTCCTCCATGATCACTTCTAATTGATACAATTTTGGTTGCTTGTTCATTTTGGACTAGTTTGGCATATTTCTTAAATGCTTTAAAAGCTTCAATTTTATTTACCAAAAATAAGGTCCATGTGAACCTTGAAAAATCATCAACTATTACTAGTCCATATGAATTTCCACCAAGACTTTTAGTTCTTGATGAACCAAACAAGTCCATATGTATTAATTGAAGTGGTCTTGAAGTTGATATAATATTCTTGGGTTTAAAGGAAACTTTAGTTTGTTTACCCTTTTGACAAATGTCACATAATTTATCCTTAATAAATTTCATTTTTGGTAAGCCTACAACAAGTTCATGTTTGACTAACTTGTTTAAGTGATCCATATGGATATGTGCAAATCTTTTATGTCATAGCCATGCATCATTGTTGTCACTTACCATAAGACATTTCATTTTTAAGGACAAATCATCAAGATTAATTGTAAAAAGATTTTTGAAACGCTTACCAACAAACTGAATTTCACTTGCTACCTCATTTTGGATAATACAATCATCTTTGTTGAAAGTGATTTTGTAACCTTTGTCACAAAGCTGGCTAACGCTTATGAGATTGTGCTTTAAACCTTCAACATAGAGGACATCTTCAATTGAAGGAGATGGAGCAATACCAACCTTTCCAACGCCCAAAATTTTTCCTTTGTTGTTATCTCCATAGATCACATAACCTTTTGACTCAAGAGTTAGTGCTGAAAATTTAGTTTTGTCACCGGTCATGTGCTTTGAACATCCACTATCTAAGTACCACATATTTGATGTACTTTGTGTGTATTCCTACAAAACAATATTTATAGTTTATTAGGTACCCAAAGTGTTTTGGGTCCTTGAAGATTAGTACCTTTCTTGACCCACACATAATGCCCTTGTGGAACACCAATGTTCCTAAAATGACAAGCATTAGGTGTGTGGCCATTAAGACCACAATAGAAACATGTTGTAATCCTTTTAGGAAAACATGGTTTCTTTTGAATAGTACTATTTTTAGAATAATGATGATTCTTTTGAACAGCTATTACTTTCTCATTTTTGGATTGGTTACTTGCCTTAACAAAGATAGTTTTACTAGTACTTGGTTTATCAAATTTTGAGTAACCAAGTCCACTTTTATCGTTTGAATATCTTTGCATGTTAAGTAAATTTTCCAATCCAATTTGTCCTTTTTCATTTCTTTTGATAACTCTATTCATTTGGACAATTTTAAATGAGAGAGAATCACATTTATTGCATGTAGAATTCTGTTTTTGTTTTTCAAAATCTTGTTGCATAGTGTCGATCTTTTCATTAAGAGATAAAATTTGTTTCTTTTGATTCGACACTATTTTGTACAGATTTCTACATTCTATAAGTAGTTCTTTTATAGCTTGTTGTGCATCATTATGTTCAACACATGAATCATCATTATAACAAGTATTTTTACTACTAACCTCTTCTTCGTCATCAGAATGGTGAGATGCCATCAGAGCAACGTTTGCGCATTCGTCATTTTCTGAATTTGAAGATGAACTTACTTCATTATCTTCCCATGCTATGTATGCCTTTTTGAACTCCTTCCTTTTGGTAGCATTCTTCTTGATAATGTTAGGACATTCTACTTTCATGTGTCCTTGTTTTCCACATTCAAAGCAAGTAAAATTTTGATTTGTAGTGGAAACATCTTTCTTTCTGAAGTTTTTCTTTTTCTTGAACGTTCTATCGTTTTGAAGAAATTTACCGAACCTTTTAACAAAGAGAGTGATATTTTCATCTTCATCTGAATTTTCTTCATTCAACAATTCTTTTGATTCTATTTTTAATGCAATACTCTTTGTTTTCTTTTCTAAACTCTCATTCTTTTCCAATCTTTCGAGTTCTATTTCATGCTCTTGTAATTTTCCGAAAAGTGCTGAGAGTGACATTTTAGATAAACTTTTCTTTTCAGAAACTGTTGTTACTTTAAGCTGCCTTGCTCTAGTTAATGATCTCAGAACCTTTAGGTTCAATTCATCATTAGTAAAATTTTTGCCAAGTGCTGTCAGGTGATTTGTTAAGTGAGAGAATCGTTTCTGCATGTCTAGAATTGGTTCTCTTAGTTGCATTCAAAATATTTCGTATTCTTGAGACAAAGTGTTTAGTTTTGAACGTTTTACATCAATTGTTCCTTCGTGGGTTACTTCAAGAGTATCCCATATTTGTTTTGCTGTTTTGCAGTGAGATATACGAAAGAATTCGTCCATTCCTAATGCTGATTGTAACATATTTTTGGCTTTCTTGTCAAACAATACTTTTCTCTTTTCATCGTTTGTTCATGAAGCTTTTATTTTTATTTCTTCTTTATTGTTGATGACTGTTGTTGGAATCTATGGACCATTCTCTACAGCCTCCCATATGTCATCTCCTTGAGCCTCAAGGTATGCTTGCATACGTATTTTCCAAAAATCATAATGCTCACTGACAAAGCAATGTGGTTTGTTACTGCTACCACCATCTCTAAAAATAGGTTGTGCGGAAGCCATGAATCGAGGAGCAAATTACCAAAACCTGCTCTGATACCAATTGTAAGTACAGAGGCGCACCTAAGAGTGGGTGAATTAGGTGTTAGACGATTTTTCTGTTTTTAGAGTTTTGTGAGTTTGTTTAACTGGCTGTTTTAAGTTTATGAAAGCTTTGTAAAAGATTGAAAATAAATCACACAGAAATTTATCCTGGTTCCCCTTATAACCAAGGGTACATCCAGTCCTCTTGCACACCACAAGAGATTTTCCACTAATTGTTTGGATAAGTTACAAGTCTAACATTAAGACTTCAGTTACAAATTCTTAACACTTAGCCAAAGATAGTACACCACTATCTCAGTTAACAATACTTGAAGAATCTACACTAAGTTCTTCAAGTGATACAATAACTTCAATTGATTTTGTAATTATGTTCTTAACTAAGAACAAGATTATAACACTAAGTATGATGATACTTAATCAAGCACACTTCCAAGTACAACTGAGAACTTTTCTTAATGATATGAAATTGAAAAGCATGTACTTGAAAATACGAAATTTAAGCTTTGAAAGTGTTTGATATTTCAGAAAATAATTCTAAGATTAGTAAGTCAAAGGTTGTCAGTAAGAACTGAAGCTATGAAGTATTTATACTCCATAGGTAACACTTCAGATCAGTGGCAATTGTTCCCATAAGTTTTGATGAACTTATGCAATGATCCAGAATTGAAAAATTGCATTGTTTCGAAGTTGTATTCGAATACAGCCTCAGTGTATTCGAATAGACTTCTATAACAAACAGTTTTTATTCAAAATTTGAACTTCGTATTCGAATACGATACATCGTAGTCGAATACAAGTATAAGATTTTTGTCACTGACTTGAGTTGTATTCGAATACGCGAAGTTTTAGTCGAATACAAAAGTTCAATTTTAGCTACTGACTTGACATCTGTATTCGGCTACGATACTTCGTATTTGAATACAGATCTTCAGTTTTAGCAACTAACTTGCTATATGTATTCGGCTACGACACTTCGTATTCGAATACAGATTTTCAGTTTTTTGCTACTGACTTACTGTTTGTATTCGGCTACGAGAGGCTATAGTCGAATACATCTTTGAGTTTTGTCAAAAACTTTATTTTCAAACATATGTTTATGTTTTTAAATATTTAAAAAAACATTTTAATGCATATGCTAACAAGAGGGTTCTCATAATATTGTATTTGAATTGTAGTTTGAATTAATATCAAGTACCTTAAGTCCTAAGTTACCTAATATGAATTTGAAGGATGAGTTGAATTAATATCCTTTTGCTTTTTGATCAATGCGTTGCATCCCTTCGTCCTCCTTCCCTTGGTTTTCATCATCATTACTTCTTTCTTTCTAAATAAGGAACGTTTTTGCTGAAGTATCTCACGAAAACCCTTTCAACTATCTTCTTCATCTTCCTCAGAACTCTTCTCGCTCTCTGAAAATTCCAAAATTCAAAATGGCCAGAACAAAGTCTTGTGCGCGCAAAAATGCTTACACTGAATCACCACTACCACCCTCTTCTCCGTTTCGCAATCGTTCACCATCACCACCACCCAGACCTTCACCCATTAAAATGCCCTTCTCATCATCAGACTCTTTATCTTCATCCTCTAGGGAATCAAGCCCTATTCCTCTCCCTCTCAGACCACTCACAACTATTTTCCCTCCACTCCACTCTCAACCATTACTAAACATTGCTCAAGTTCCACCACATTTGAGAAAACCAACAAAACCCATAAAAACCCAAAGACGGTCTATGAGAATTTTTGCTGAGATAGGAACATCAAAACCTAAAAAAACTGATTCTCCTATGTTTATAATCTCTGATAGTGATGAAACAGAGACTGATGATCCTCCTCCCCATGTCCCTTTAGAAACCTCTCATCAAACCACACAAACACCCCCAACACAACCACCAAGGCAAACTATTTCCTCTGAACCATCATTCACAACTCCTCCAAACCAGAAGAGGAAAAACATAGATGAAATATTCTCTTCTTCAAAGCCATCACAACCTCCTTCAAAAACCATGAAGAAAAAATCCACCATCACCCTCTCACAATTCCTTGCCAAAAAGAAATTAAGGAATCATCATAAGACAAAATCAAGGGCTCCTAAACAAACCAAACAGAAATGTTCTCCCTTTGTTGCAAAACAAACTCCATAATGTTCTCCAGAAGGTTCCTCAATACCTTAACGTTCTACGATTCGTGAACCATCTCCTTATGCCCAACATTCTCTTCTCCACAACACCAAAAACATCCCTCTGATTCCCTCCTCTATATCCAAGCTTTACAAAGATAAATGGGCTCAACGCCTTATTGGAGTGGGAAGAATTGTTGTTTTTGACAACATGATAGTAGATGGGAATGCTGTAAAACATCAAACTGATGTTTTGGGTTGGACTTCCTTCCTACAAACATCTGAGTGTTTTTATCCAGAAGTTATCAGGGCCTTTTATTGTTAAGCAAATACTTTCTCTGACAAGTCACTGATCATATCAAAGGTTAAGGGGATTGAGATAAAGTTAACCCCAGACGCTCTGGCTTCCATCCTTAACCTCCCCACTGAAGGCCCTGCTGTTTTTGGAGAAAAATGGTACGAGGCTTTGAATCTAAAAAAGACAGAGGTACTATATGATATTTTTCAAGAAGGGTCCACACGTCATCTTTCACATTTCTCAAACCCCTTCCAAAAATTTTCAACAGCATCAGCCAACACACCATACTTCCTCATTGTGGAAGTCATGAGTATGTGTTCGACAATGATGCTCTGATAATCCATCATCTCCTAAACTGCAAACGCCTCAACCTTCCCCACATCATAATCCATCATATGATAGCTGCTACAAATAAGGATTATAGAAAAAATATTGTGTCTTTTGGGATGATTCTTACTCGAATCTTGAAGCACTTTCAAATTCCTCTCAGCAATGAGAAAAGTATGATAAAAATCTCCTAGTTTTCCTCCAAAAATATCTCTCATATGAGGAAAACTTCATCTGAAGCAAGTGCTCCTTCATCTGAAGCAAGTGCTCCTTCATCATTCTTTCCATCATCACTAAAAAGGAAGCGTTCCTCAAGGAGAAGAGCTGCTGCTCCAGGTCCAGCCCCAGCCCCAGCCTCACCACAACCCTGCATGAACTTCTTGAAGCAGTTGCAGAAAATGCTTAAGAACGTTATGCTAAAAACAGAGAAAGTTCACCTGCCCAATCCAACTTTGTCCACACTTTCACTGTATTTCCCCAACCTTCAACCTTATCCTCAACAGACTTTCTCCCTTACTTCCAGTCACCTGTTGACGCTATTTGCACCCTACTTCCCAATTAGCACATTTCCACCATGTCACCAATATTCACATCACCCCAGAAAACCAGCCCCTCACTCTTTGGAATAAGTCAATTTTTGACTTTTTTTGATACCCCTGGACCTTCCATCAACCAGCAGTCCACCTCTAATCCTTTACCACCAGCCATCATTGCCACCACACCTACAAACTCCACCACTCCTCATATGCCTCCTCCTCTTCCACCAAAAGAACCCACCAACTCTGAGATCATGGCTTCCCTCCAAACCATCATGGCACGCCAGACTCAACAGGATTTGGAGTCCACTCTACTGATAACCTGGATGATTGAGCATCTTGCTCCCAAGCTTGGACGGGTTCGTCGTTCTGAGCATCTTAGGATCTTTTTCTCCTTCCTTTTTGTTGTGACAAAGGGGGAGAATTAATTTGAAGATTTTTGATTAAGTTTAAGTTTTTGTAATTAGATAGAAGTCCTTTTTGTATATGGTACTTCTGTATATCTTCTGAAATCTTACTATGTACTTATCATCTGATTCATCTAATGAAAGTCTTTATTATGAATCTGTTTAATCTTGAATTTGCATGATTTTTAATCTTCTGTCAAAATTAAATCACTGCACAAATTGAGGGGGAGCTTTTAAGCTCTTCAAAATTAAAATTAGAATAAAATTAAAATCTAAATTAACATGTTTGTCATCATCAAATAGGGGGAGATTGTTAAGACAAACTCTCATTTTTAAAGTTTTGATGAAAATAAACATAGCTTAGTTAAGATCGTTAATTATGATTCTAAATGTTATGTTAATTTAACATGTACTTTTCAGTGTATTAATTCAAAGATAGGTTCCAAGAAAAGCAAAATCAACATAGTAAAGCATAAATCTGAACAGAGAACATTCTTAAGAAAATCTGGAAAACGGAGAATGTTCTTCAGGTTAATATGGCCATGATAGCATAAAGACCAATCAATCTCCATTACTTAATTGAAGTTATTGCGTCTGGAATTTACATCAGTATTAAGAGTACATGACAAGGAACAAATATGATCAATTACAATCAAAAGAAATAATTCGAATCACAAAGAAAAAAGGCCATGAATCAAGCTGTCCAAGCAAGACTGAACAGTCTCCAGTTTGGCTGTCAAGACTGATAAACAATCTTGACAATGTATAAGGCATCAGGACAGCTTCCAGTATGTTCAGAAAATCATTTAGATTGATTATCAATCTCCAGGAAACTCAAAAGCTAAAAGTCCAGATTGATCAACAATCTCCAGTAACTTCATTACAGTTTTCTGCAACAATCCTCCATGATCTTTTCGAATCTGTTTCAATCAAGTTCAAGACTCCAATTCAAGCTACAAAGCATCATCACATATCTACAATATTAAATGATCATTAAGCTCAAAAGATACTAATCAAGAACAAAGGATTCATCCCAGTCAAAACAGAAATTAAAAATAGTCAAAAGCTAGATTATTTTTAATCAGAAATATTGCCTCTGGTCAAGCCTGACAAGAGCACTTCCAACGGCTCTATTGACCTTCATTTACTGCTCTCAAGCCTATAAAAGGAAGGCCAATTCTCAACGAAAAAGCAAAAGTTCAAGTGCTAACAAGTCTCATAAAATCATTCACATTCACATACTTGAAACTTTTCATCACTCAAAAGAATCAGTCTGATCAATCCTTACTTACTCTGATATATTTGTACTAAATTCTTTGTAAAGAATCAAATCTCAAACAAGAGTTGAGACATCTCAGATTCTAACAAAACAATCTCATCATTATTGTAAAACTCAAACTATAAGAGTTTAGTATAGTTTGGGGTAGATTGTAAAAAATCCTATCAAGGTTGGTAGGTGATTTGATTAATCTCTTTCTGGGTAGAATTTGATTAAAGTCTGTAACATGATCAAGGTTGATCTAAGCTAGGTGCTATAAAACCAAGAAGGTTCTTGTTTTAAACATTTAGTGGAAAATCTCATAATTGTGAGGATCGGACGTAGCCCAAGTTGGGTGAACCAGGATATATTCTTGTGTGGTATCTCTTATCCCTTATCTCTTTATTGAGTTCAATTAATTTTCAAAGCTAAAAACACAAACTGTTTTATTGTTTTTTACTAACCAAGAACATTCTCCGTTTTTTTGATAAAACCAAAAACGTTCTTCGTTTTCTGCTTTGTTAACCAAGAACATTCTTGAGTTCAAATCTTAAGTTTTTCAGGAAATTTTAAAAAGAGAGATTTACAATTCAAACCCCCCTTCCTTGTAAATCAATTTTGCTACTTCAAAAAGCCGAAAGGATTTTACGTATATCGCGACCCTTCATTTTTTGAGCATGTTGATGCAATTTATTCTCATGATGCATATACTCAAGTCTCTCGGCAAGGACCCATGAAAACATCCCAACAAATCTCCCAGCAAGCACCCAAACATGTCTCACAACAAGCATATAAAGAAGTCTCTCAGCAAGCACCTATGACGAATGAAGTTAGAAAATATTTGGATGAGTTTCCTCCTATAATTCATCAATATATTGAAGACATAGTTAATGTTAAAACTGATGGAAACTGTGGATATTGTGCTATTGCTGCTTTACTTGGCCATGGTGAAAAGTCTTGGAGCATTGTGCGTCGACAATTGTATATAGAGATTAAGTCCATTCCTGATTTATATGCCGCATTATTCCAAGAACGTTTGCAAGAAGTGGTTGACTGTTTACTTGTAACTGATTTGGGAAACCAACCCATCGAGAAGTGGATGACTATTCTAGATACGGGTTACGTCATAGCAGCAAAATATAATAGCGTTATTGTGACATTGGGAAAAACTTTGTCTTTGACTTTTTTCCCAATGAGGGGTGCACACAATGGAAACCTATCATGTGATCGTATTATCTGAATTGGCTTGGTTAATGAAAGTCATTGGGTTCAAGTTAAATTGAAACCAGGTTGTCTGTTGCCTCCACTTGCATAGGATTGGAAGACGTATTGCAGTGATGAGTCTACATCATGGGCTATAGCTTATGCAGGACGTCTACAACATTGGGGTTCACTAGAGTTAGATCATACATCAGATTATATGTCTTTGGCAGATGATTGACATTTTTGAATTAAAATTTTATTTCATATATATGAATTTTTTATATGTTTATATATTAGTTTGTTTCCTCTACAATTTTTATATATTTAGTTTGTAACAAAATTCATTCACATAACAAAGTAGATCTGAATCAACATAATAAAGCAAAGTTTGAATAATGAATATAAATAACAAAGTTTAAACAACAAAGTCGGATGATAAAATAAAGTCGAATAATAAATACAAATACTACTGATAATCTCCTCCTCTGATATGTATAATGCTCTCTAACAGGACATACATCTCATCCTCATGATCTACCCTATGTAAATCTAAACTCTGTTGAATTAGACCACCCATATGTTGACACCGTGTATACCATTTACCATGAGTAGTATCTGGACCAACTTCGTGACTAGGACCAGCATCAGCAACATGATTAGGACCAGCATCAACAACATGACTACGACCAACATCAGCATCATGATTGGGACCAGCATCAGCATCATGATTGGGACCAGCATCAGCATCATGATTGGGAGGGATCATCCGAGGATGAGATATCATATAATACCACTGAGTATATCCATCAACTGACTGATGAGAATATGCAGCTCGATGCAATCTAGTACGAAGTGATCGTACAGAGTTCATGTACATGCTCCACTCAACATCAATATCACGTACAACGAGCATCAATGGTGATAGTGGGATGTGCTGCATACCAAACTGTTGTATGCATCTCTCTGGTAAATACGGTACCATCGTGGAACACCAAAGAATGTAACATGTGAATAATGACACAGACTGAAATTGTGTCGTAGAGTTCTCATCGTAATTCGGCGTCCAGTAATATTCGTATCTCTCAGAGCATCCAACTTTGCTCTGTAGTATGCAACGTTTCCAGATGTTTGCTTTGCAGTCTATCGATACATCCGCGACACTATAGATATAGGCTCACTGAAATCCCGCTTACAAATGCCCGGGAAATGCTCATAAATCCATGTCTGTAGATAATAAAAACAATACAAGTAATTAAATAAATTTAAAAATTAATATTAAAAAATAAATAAAAAAACAAGTAATTAAATAAGTATAAAAAATAATTATAAAAAAATAAATATAAAAAATATATGTAATTAAATAAATATAAGAAATATAAGTAATTAAATAAGTACAAAAAATATCTGGAATAAAGATAAATATCCTCCAATCTGCTTCGTTGCAGGCAATGTACTATCTCGAAGATAATCATATAAGACAACGAGAGCAACTGGTCCCTATGCCCATCTACCACATGTATCAAGGTCTTGAAAAAGAAATAAATATTTTGCTGATACAAGTGTGACACTTTTATTAGCAAGTATGGTGCACCCTACCAAATGAAGTAAGTATGCCCTTGCTGCATAGTCGTAACGCCCTTCACGAAATGTCTTAAAAAAGATAGCCTTCAACCACTTAAAACTATACGAAACACCTCTGTTATACCTCATTTCAGTCACAGCTTCATCATGAGTAACTCCTAATAACTCAACGGCAGCATCAATGGCCAAATCTTCATTCATATTAGCAGGAGGTGTGAAAAACTCTTCACGACATGGTATGCTTAGAAGACCCCTAACATCATCCAGAGTAATAGTCATTTCACCAAATGGCATGTGAAATGAGCTAGTCTTCGTGTGCCACCTCTCAGCAAAAGCAGATATGAGATTACCGTTAATCATATGCCAACTACATCTTTGAAGAGGACGTAACCTAGAAAGAGTAATCCAATGATCTATCTGGCCAGTAATACATATCTGATGTCAATAAATTTAACTTGGTTTTTCCCGTTTGAAACAACCTTCAATGCATGTCTACCCTCTCCAATTAAAATAACACACAATAAATTATAATATAAATATAAATATTTACTAAGTTGTCCATTCCACACTTTAACAGCAATGTGGTGTTCATAGTCTCTAAAGACGGATAGATCGTACGAACCTCCAGGAAATAGAGGTTGTTCAGGAAGGTGCTGCTGATCGTGTTGCTCAATCTCAGCCTGAATATTATCATCATGTTGCTCAAACTCAACCTGAATATTATCCTGTTGCTCAAACTCAGGCTGAATATAATGATCCTCCTGTTGCTGATCTTTGTTGCTCAATGTTTTGCTTTACTTCTCTGGTCCTCACTGAAAAAAATTGAATGAAAGACATGTAAAAAACAATTATAAATAATGCAAAAAAACAAAAAAAGAGAAAAAAATTTAAAAAAATGAAGTGATTGTTCCGGAAATTTCATTAAGGAATGAAATTTCCAGGAACCAACTGGAAATATTTATGGTAGTTCATTTTGTGTACCAGAAATTTCAAAATTTCATATTTTCAATACTAGAAATTTAAAATTTCCAGTTGGTACTCTCGGAAATTTCAGATTTTGAAATTTCCGGTACACAAAATGAATACCGGAAATTTCAAGAAATTTGAAATTTCCGGTAAAGAGAAATTTCGGAGAATTACTTACTTTGCAGGAAATTTCATAATGTGGGGGTATGATGTAATGAATATGTTTTTACTGAATGATTAGGGATAATTTAGTAATTTCAAGTTCAAAATTTTTATTTGGGGGGTGGGGGGGTATAGGGTTAATTGGGGGGTAGGAAATCCAATTCTCAATTATCCTTGTTGACCACACAACAATACAATAAAAACTTGTTGAATCAAGATGAACATATTAGGAATGTTGTTCAAGTGCAAAGCTCGTAAGATATTACGAAAAATCAACTATGTTTCAAGACTTCAATTGACAAGTTGGTTAACACTTCAAGTTTGTGCTTTTACACAATGTTTTGTTGTTTTTCTAAGTCACATTTTTTACTTTTTTAGTATGTTGTTTGTACAGCACTTTTTTCTCTTCACCATAAGTTTTTTTTGTAAAATTTTTAATGAGGCAATTGATTTTTTTTCTTACCCTTTATGTATCATTGGGTTTTGTCATAGTCCGCCTAAATTTTTTGCTTCTCTTATTTTTTAATAATATTTTTTGAGGTGTGCACTTAATTGATGCTTCTATATCTTATTAGCCTTGAAAAAGAATTAATTAAACCTCTACATTATATATATATATATATATATTACGAAAAATATTTAATATGTTTCATAATGCGAATTATTTATTTATATTTTTGACTTTCTCCATATAATTGAGAAAGTGGAAAATTTCTATTAATCTAAGTGATTTCCAATTTACTACAGTTTTACAAAGGATTTGGAATCAGTACAGAAAAAAATATTTATATTTAGAGTGTATATCCATACCATGCACCAGATAGAAAATATAAGATTACTAATTTTTTATTATTGTTTTAGGGAATAAATAATTTTGAAAAAAAATTAATAATTAGTTTAAAAATAAATCAAAAATGTTATGTCAAAAAGACCTGCACTTATCTTTTTATGAATTAGACTCTCTTCATTTAAGCAATGAGATTTACATGATATACATGAATCGATATTGTATAAATTTATAAATTATTATTAGTTTTTGAAAATATATAGTAAATTTAAATTTAATAATTTTGCTATTCTTTGTCAGTTATTTTATATATTCTCAATTATATGTTCAACAATAAAATTTTATTTTTCGTGATTAGTTATACATATTCCTTAAGGTATGAATTATTATTTACAATACTATGGGGAAAAATTACTACAAAATTACATTTAAAATATTATATTTTTCTTTATTTTTTATTTCTTTGTTATTGAGTATTTAAGGCTATGAAAAGAAAATTTAACCTTATACCCCACATTTATATTCATACCTACATTTTATACAACTACTTATTTTATTTATTTATTTTTAAATAATTATTTCTATCCCATTAAATTCAACTTGGATTTCGAAATTTTTTAAAAAAGTTTTCCAAAACGTATATGTTTTAGAAAATTTGAATTTTGTGTATCAGAAAACTTTTTTCAAGTTTTATTATCACATAAATGTGGTTTAGAAATTTGAACGTTGTGTAACGAAAAACTTGAAATTTTTTTCATAGTACATAAATGTGTTTTAGAAATTTGAAATTTGTATATCAGAAAACTTTTATCAAGTTTTTCAGAATATGAATGTGTTTCAGAAAATTTAAAATTTATGTTTCTGAATTTTTTTTTTAAGTTTTTCCAAAATACAATTGTGTTCCAGAAAAACATTGAAAAAAAAATTTCAGAACACAAATGTTTTCATAAAATTCAAATTTTGCGTTTTGAAAGGTATTTTTTAAGTTTTTCAAAACACAAACATAGACAAAAAAGCATTACATTTGATTATTTTTTTAAAAAGAAAAAAAGTAATTTTTTTATTAAAATGTAGGATAGAAGTATAAATATAAAGATATAGGATAAAAATTTCCTATAAAAACTACAACTTTTTAGGTAACTAAGTAATTTGTATCATTTAGTAAAAAAAAAGTAATTTGTACCATTGAATGGTTTGTTTATATTTTACATTAAGAATTAAAAAAAATCATAAACAACAAAAAAGAAACTATGACTTCTTTCAAATAATTATCTCCGGATACCTTAAAAACTCAGCCACTAAAATGTTCCTAATTTAGGAGAAAAAATCCCACCTTAAGATAAATTGATACTTGACCACCTTCTTTTGTGTGACCAAATTTGATGACATATATTCTCAATATTTATTGCATTATCTATTTTGTTAGTGATATATTAATATGATTTTAAATATAAATAAAAATTCGTCAAAAAAGTTGATGTATTTAGTTTAAAATTAGATAAAATACATCAATTATTTAATCTATTTTTACTTATATTTAAGACAAAAGTGAGTATTAATATTAATAATTAATAAAAAATATTAAAAGTGATAAAGTTACTATTTAACCAACCTTATTTAGAGCAAAGATTTAAAAACAATTTATTTGCGTTTTTACGGGAGCCGAACCCGGATCTATTGCTTGGAAGGCTCAAATTATTTGTGCTTGTAACAACAATGCTCAATGACTCACTCGACCATTTTTGCTTTTGCAGCAAATCCTATTGCCCTTTCTGCGTCCAAGTCAAGCAACTATTCACTAATTTGGGCGTCACTTTCAAGGCCATTGAACTCGATTCTGAATGTGCTTCCTTCTTTCCTATCCCTTTTTATTTTATTTTATTTTTTCCATTTTGCGAATCCTTTTTTATATTTTGGGGTTTATTCTTACACGTCATTCGCTTCTGCATCATTTTGAATCTGAAGTATATCATTGCTGTATTGTTTTATTTTGGTACATATATTTGATTTCGATTTTCGAAGAGACAAAATTGACAATAATTTGTCCAAATATTTATTTGTCTGGACAAGAATTATTGTACTATATAATAACGGGGTCACTCACACATCACACACGTCTTGAAGCAGTCCGTGATCAAAGGGTTCTGAAATCGATTATAAAATAAAATACAGAAAAGAGAGATTTGATAGCTCAGAAATCAGAATGGCACTACCAAAGGCAAAGGAGATCGTATCTTCCAATCCCGTCGTCGTTTTCAGGTCATTCATTTTTCTATTAATTAATTATTTGTGCTTGTAACAACAATGCTCAATGACTCACTCGACCATTTTTGCTTTTGCAGCAAATCCTATTGCCCTTTCTGCGTCCAAGTCAAGCAACTATTCACTAATTTGGGCGTCACTTTCAAGGCCATTGAACTCGATTCTGAATGTGCTTCCTTCTTTCCTATCCCTTTTTATTTTATTTTATTTTTTCCATTTTGCGAATCCTTTTTTATATTTTGGGGTTTATTCTTACACGTCATTCGCTTCTGCATCATTTTGAATCTGAAGTATATCATTGCTGTATTGTTTTATTTTGGTACATATATTTGATTTCGATTTTCGAAGAGACAAAATTGATTTAAACCTCTTTCGGTGTTTTAACATAGAATTGTTTTTTTAGTTGAAGTATAATTGATTTTGGGTTTTCTGACATAGATTTTTTTTTATTTGAAGTATAATTGCTTTGGACATGTTTGTTTTTTCTTTTAGATTAAATATTTTGTTTTGCCTTTAGAATTGATTTTTACTTGAAGTTGTCTGCAAAGTTGATTTTTAGTTTAAAATTTGAGATTAAAAACTATGCACATGCGGTGGAATATTATTTTACACTAACAACCGATCATAATTTGCCAGCGCATGAAACATATGTCTAATTTCTCTGTTTTATTTGATGTGTGGTCACCGTATGATTGGTTGTAAATATAAACTAATTTTATATTGACGCTCCATAGTCCTTAATCTCTTTGTTTATCTCACTTTAATGTGAATATATCAAAACATAAATTATTTATGTTTAATTAACTTTTAACTAAAATCAAATTTGCTGCTTGATCAAACCAATAGACACACGAAGTTTTGACTGGTCCATTTTTCTTATACCCTCTTTGTAATGAAATGTCAAACATTATTTTGTCCCCGCATTTTAGTTAGAGTTGGGGAGTTTGAAATTGTCAAACTATTTTTTTTTTTGTTTTAATTTTACCAGTATCTATCATGTTTGGGTTTTTGCGGGCTTCTCTTTGGTCAATCAATATGGTCATGTAGTTGGACTCAATGAAATAAATAAAACTAATTTTTCTAGTCAAACTGGCACCGTCATGCAAAATCACTAAACAGCTTTGTTTTGAATATTTTGCCAACATTAGGTTTTTAGGTTGCAGTGATTACCATTTTCTCCCTGCAAGATGACAGCAAATCAGGGCATTGTCTTGTGCTTTAAATGTCATATATTGTTTAGGGATGTCGAAATCGTTTGATATCAGTGTCATTCCTCTTGTAATTAGTATTTAATGGCTTTGTATTGTGTTCATTGTTAGACACATTATTGGCATTATATTCTGCTTTTCACACCTAATCATTTTTTTGCATCACTTTGGTGTGTGTTTTGTTACTGGGAAGGTAAATTTTTTGCATTGTCTAGTCCACCCACAATACAGGGTTCAGGCTAGGTTTGAAGTAGCAGTTGCGATCGTGGTCGCATTAAGGATTTCGCAATTTCAGCTATTATGGTTTTTGCGTTACGGATTGCAATAATTGTGTTGTGAATTAATCACAACTTTGCACAAATCTAATTAAAATAATTTGTATTATATAATACTGGTTAAGATATGAGAGAAGGTCAGAACTAGAGAAGTGAATAAGGTAATGTTTAGATTTGTTCTGAAAATGTGTTCTATCGACTGAAAAAACGGGATTCACGAATTTGTTTTTTATAAACGGCGTTTTGTTGTGGGCGTTTTTTGTGATTTTTCTTCACTTCGTTAAAACAGGGAATAACGGTAACAGCCACTACTTATACCTCTTTGTCACGGCCATTTTCTCTGTCACGGACCGTTTTATAAACCTTTGGGTTTATGTTTGTTTTCTGTGAAATGCTGGATAATGTCTAAATTTTGTTCTATTTAGCAGCAATGAGTTTTCAGTAAACTGTATAAGGTATCTTCAGTTAACCGCTCTGCCTCATTTACTAGCAGAAAGTCAGAGTGAGGTATTGATTCCTATGAGTACCGTGGAATGAACCTGGAAAATATCGAGCATTAGTAATTTGTGCTGGATCAGGGATTGATTTTTCACAAAAAGTTATAGCTCCATAGTTGCTTTCTGAATAAGCAAATAGTAATATATAATTTTCACTTAGGAATATGGTAATCTATGCATAAACTGTGTGGAATTGACTAGTAATTGGTTCTCCCTGTGTTAATAATATGGTTCCGCCTTCCTATATTTTAAGGCTTTTGTTTATGCTTTCCATGATTTTCATGTGTGTTTTGTCTGTGAATTAACTGAAGTGGTTTGACATGCAGCTGATGGAAGTGAGATCCAAGGAGCATTAGCTGAGTGGACTGGTCAGAGGACTGTGCCAAATGTTTTTATTGGCGGAAACCACATCGGTGGTTGCGACTGTAAGATTTAGATTTTTTTATTATGTATCAGACTTAGAGATTAAAACGAGTAATATCAACCGTTAATAAACAAATTGATGTTTTATATTATTTATACATGCATAACAAATCATAGGTGGTTAAAATATCAATCAACTTTTGATTTTCAAACTTTACTAACTTTAGTAGAGCCCAATCCTTTTCTTATAAATATGCGCAAGTTTCTTAATCATTTGGTTTCTATGCAGCAACAACTAACTTGCACAACCAGGGTAAGCTGGTATCCCTGCTGGCGTCTGCTGGAGCTGTTTCTGGGTCAACTGCTTAGAGAGGAGCTGAATTTCTGGTTACAAAGTTAAGTAGTGTAATAAAAATGCTCAAGAGTAGATGTATCTCAAAACCCTGAAACTAGTGTTTGTTTTTGTGATTCTCTTTAAAGTTTGAACTACAACTTAATCAAATAAGTCTATTATACCTAAAGTTTTGGGGGACAACAGTTATACTGTTATATAAATTCAATCAATGTTTCAACTAGGAACTTATTTATGTCACAAGCCAAAAGAGCCCTGATAAAAAGTGCTAGTAAGAATGCTACTCGATTGGGTTCTACCAATTAAGAGATTTTAACACACAAGCTTTGATAAGCATGTTAATGAGAAACGTCAATCCTAGAGTGCAATGGCGTGGGCATGATTTGGTTCGGGAAAAAAAATACTGAACTGGATGTTAGTTCTTGCAAACCGTGTCGATTCTATGGTTAGGTTCACCGTGGTTTTAATTTTCGTACTACTTCTATGTTAATGAACTTGTTAAATCAATTTTAAAACTGCTTCTAGGTACCTAGCTGATTTATATAAATAGTTCAAAACTTGTCCCGGTGGGTTCACAAACTAGTTTTTTAGTTCTGAATTGTTTAGAGTAGAAGTGTGGAAAATATATGGTTAATTAACTTATATTGATAAATTGTATTGTACTGCACTAAAAAAATCAAACTATTTCAATGGTTTATGAATTAAATCACATATTTAAAACAATTCAGGTAATCAAATTTAATTTAAAAATCAGTATAACAATTTTAAAATTTTTTAACTTCAATTTTCTTTTTACAAAATTTTTGAAATTTATTTTTCTAAAAAAAATATACAAAATATAAAAAAAAATTTCTTAAAAAAAAAAATTTAAATTATTTTTTTTTTGAAAATTTTTTGAGAAAAAAATCAAAAATATTTTTATAGATAAATTTTTTATATCTATTTTTCTCGAACAATTTTTTTCTTGAAAAAATAAAAAAAAATTGCCAAAAGAATTTCAAATTTTTTTTTCAATAAATATTTTTATTAGGAAATTTTTGACATCTATTTTCTCGAAAAAAAATTAAATTTTTTTTTTAAAATAATCGATATTTTTTTATCGAAAGAATTTCAAAATTCCTTTTTCGAATAACTAGTTTGAAATCGATTTTAACTAAAAATCTGTTCAAAATATTAAATTGGTTTATATTTATAAATCAATTTCAAATCACTTTAGAATTGCACTGAACTTGATTTAAAAGTGATTTTCAAAAATTGAACTAAACCATTAATGGTAGTCTATGCGATTCAGTTTTTATACCACAAACAGGTTTAATTCAGAGATTGCGTCTGTCATCTAAACTGGTTCAAAACAGTTCAATTATTTATTAACTACAGCAGATTCTGGAAGAATATCACAACTAGAACCAATGAAAATAAATAGAAAAATCTCTCCATTATAAAAGAAAATCGGATTTGGATACTCTTATATTGAATGAGAATTAAACATGAGAGAGTTACGTTAATCATCTGACCATTAAAATTTATTGGACTTTTCAAGATACAAAATATATGAGAAATGTACCGTGCACCCCACTTTGACCTCCCACCCCCCCATTCTTTGTGAAATGTCATAATTGTCCTTTTTACTAATTATAAACTCATTTCAAAAAAATTACCATTCACTTTTTCATCCCCTTCATTCGAAACCTACAGAATTCATCCCACAATTCGAAACATTCAAATTTTCGAAATAAAACAAGTACGTAATTTAGATAAAATTATATTTAAAATGTTCGAAGTTAAATTTTTGTAAATTTTCGAAAGATTGAAGAAAATGAAACCTTCGAAGTGAAATTTTTTCCTAGATTATCGATGGTTTCATCAAATTCTCGAATGTTTACCTCACAAATTCCAGAATTCATCAACACTGTCGAAATTTTTGAAAGTTTCGAAAGACATATAATTAGAAAAAATTTCAAACATTTTCGGAAGTTTCGTGTGAAGCTGAAAGTTTCGAACAATTTCGGAAGTTTCATTTGAAGTTGAAAGTTTCGAAAATTTTACTTTAACTTTACCACGGACAATCAATGGAAAAATAAAATACGAGGATATTTTGAAAACTTAAGTTGAGTTGCATTTTTTTTAACATTATTCATATATTATTTTTAACGTTACCTAGACACTAACCATGAAATCTTCTTAAAAAGATAAATTTATTCAATAACAAATTTACACACCGTTTTTCCGTGGGTAATTAATGATTTATTCACGAACTAAGATTAATTTTCCAAAAGTTTTCTGGATAATTTCGAAAGTTTCCAAATCTGGAAAATTTTGAAGTTTCCAAATTTGAAAAGTTTCGAAAGTTTATAAATTTGGAAAGTTTCAAAAATTTGGATAATTTGAAATTTCCGAAATTATCCATTTTGAAATTTATTATAAATGGTTAAAAGGGTAAAATTATCTTTTCATGTATCTTGAGGGGGTGGCAGGTATAACTGTGGGGGTGCTCGGTAGAAATCTCAAAATATATAAATGATTCAAACGTGAGAGAAACCAGATCCAATAAAATCATACACTGTTAATGACATGAGTTGTCAATTTCATGTTTGGATGTTGGGCCAAAATCCAAGTGTCTGTGATAAGCCAAACCCTTATACAATGTTTCAAGAGACTTTTTTTCAGCTTTGCTCTCTCAACATCATAAAATATCCAAATATGACAAGTTAATGTAGATCATGATAGGACACTAAATCGTGGCAGCAAGGCATTCACCCAGTCCCAGTTGAGAAATGAATTATATTCTTCAGAGACTGAAAATGAAGTTCAATACACAGACATTTCGATTGACATGCCTCTTGGTCAAATTCCCGTTAAGTTGGTGAAGAGTAGACATCTTTAATTTTCATAAGAAATTGAAATGTCTATTACTATAGATTTGATGTATAAATGTTTAATTAAAGTCACCAGCACAACCATACTTCCACCTTATATACCCAGCCACGAAGAAGATGTAATATGACTCTTATTTCCTTTTCTATTATGAATTTTCCTTGAAACTTTTCAATCACTCGCGTTGAATGTTCTAATGACACTACTTTAATTCTGAAAGGAGAATATAGAAACTCGCAACTCCTTCAAAAACAAGTGAAAACATTAGATATATGGGATTAAGAATCGACATGAAAATAAGAAGCAACCTCTTGTGATTTTGTAAAAGCACCTTCAAAATTTTACTGATTGGATTGTTTGGTGTTTTTCTTAGTTGGTTTAATCTACTGATTATGGTGTCTTTTTGCAGCATTTTTTGGGGACACCATGTGCTTAATATTAATACACAATTTTGCTTTTGCAATAGAATTTCATATAATTTATAATGGGTAGAAAGAATAGTAATAAAAAACAAAATAGAGAGATCATAGTCCTACAGTATATAAAGGGAAACTTGGATATCCCTATTGTAAATTATTTAAATATTTTAATTCTAAATAATAGTGTTTTCTAAACTAATAAAGGTAAGAATGAAATAAAAAAACAAACAACGGAATGGAAAATTTACTTTATTCAATTATAAAGTAGTCAACAATGAAATAGCATCTTTTCGTTCTATTTTGTTTCATTCCACTATGCTCTGTCGATTTTAAATTATCCAAACAACACAAAGAAAGAGGAACTGTTTGTATTTGTTCATTGAAATTTGCATCAATCTCAATTCACGAAGAAAGCTTGTATTTGTTCTTTCTTCTCTAAGAGAAGATGTATGCAGGTCATCCATAAGATTTTGGACAAATTGAGAAATGGTAAACCATTGTTACCGTTTTAGTCTTTAAACTGTAGGGTATTTCTGAAAAATAATGTAATGTTAATTTGGTCATTAAAATTTTTGAAAAATACAATTTATTATCATAAATTTTTTTTAAAAAATACAATTTACTCTCAAAATAATCTCCAACGAACATAATGTAATGTCAATTTAGTCCTAACCAGAATTTGCAATTTAATTTGTACTCGTTCTCAAACAACACAGGATTTGTACTCATTCTCAAACAACATCAAATTTGCAATTTAACTGTAATGATTCAACCTATACTCATTTGCATTGTGTTTTACATCGCTACATGTTGCAATTCACGGCATGTTGCAATTTATCATATTAGTAAAATATTATGTAACAATCTTTTCATATCAATTATTTATTATTCTATATTCTAAAATTCTAAATATGGTAATTTTTAAGTGTCCCTCTCAATTCATATTCATGTGACTTTCTACCTAATTTTTCTTTTTTATTTTAATTTAAATAAATAAATACAAATTGAAAATACTATAGTACATGGCTGTTTTTGTTCTAGGGCTGTAATCCTCAACTCTTTTAAATGTTGCTTTTGCCTTTTAATTTTATTTATTTCTTTTCCTTTTTTCCCTTATTTTTGCATAGACTTATGACCTCCAAAGATTTTTCCTTTATTTTAATCTATTTTTAGATTATAAAATAATAAGTAAAATATACAAAATGATTCAGAAATTTTTTATATAGAAATTATATAAAAGCCACAAAACCTCTAAATTGATAAAGTCAAATTACATACATTTAATAATACGTAGGATTGGTAAACATAAAATTTTAAGGTTTTGAAAACAATAACTAAATTCAAATCATACTAAATTAGTTTTTGTTTTTTTTAAAAAGAAAAACAAATTGTACGTTATTTATATGTCTTTCTCAATTACAAAATAACATACTAATATTTTGGAAACAATTTTGTTGGTTTTCCTAAAAAAAGTTAATTTGATTGGTTTAGTCTTGAAATCATGAATTTATTGGATTGTGTTTAAATCATGAAAAGTCACACGCCTAAACTATAAAAGTATTTAAATTTAATTTCAAATCTAATTACAAACAAATAATTTAATGTATACAACATAAAATTTAAAATAAAAAAATTAATAATATGAAATTGAGTTTGTCGAGCCGATTTTAAAGTGACAATAGTAACTTCATTGATCCTTCTCATAATTAGGATTTTTCTAGTTGTTTTTAAGTCCTAAAAGAAAAATTAAAAAGGTAGAGTGTACTAATATTTATAATACTCGTTTTAGGATTACATTTGATAACACTTTTATGAAGCTTTTGCCTTTTTGTGAGTGTAAGTTTCTCTAGGATAGACTTAATCTTTTGATGTATGTCAAAACTAAGTTTTAACTAGATTGTTATGTGTTCCTTTGTCGATTTTTCAATTCTCAATATCCATACATGTTATTGAATGAGAAAAGCCACTACAAACTTCAATTTACGAGTGTTCGCAAACCGGTTTGATTTTGATTGAATCTGATACCCAAACTGATTTTAATTTAAACGTTATTTGGATAAAATTCAAAATGAATCAAACCGATGTATAACAAATTGGTTTGGGTTGAGTTGATTGGGTTACAATACAAAATAAATTAATGATGTCTAAAATATTAGATTAAAATTTCAAAACCTGGAGAGGATTGAGAAGAAAGTGTGATTTTGATAATTGTCTTTAACTATACATACTAGTATGTTATCGTAATTTCTATCTTTAGCCAAAAGCCCAAAATATTTTACAGAGAAAATTTACACAATAAACTACAAGATATCATATTTTATTAAATATATAATAAGGAGATGACTGGTTCGGGTACACGAACATACATGTCTAATATTCAATACCCGTTACCCGAACTGTACTTGTTCAGATTTGGACTCGTTCAAAAAATTGTCCAACCAAAAGAGCACAATTTGGTTTGGATTCTGGTATGACTCGGTTTTGCTTGAATTGTTGTACACCCCTAACTTAATTTTATCTTGCATACCTTTAGGTACATGATAGAAACCTGTATGAATGTCATACAATTTACTAAAAAAAAATATTCTAAGTAATTTTTAACTTCATATATCAACTCATATACATGTAAATCTACTTACAAAAGGTCCTAAAATTAGTTCAAGATGTTTATGATTGATGAAACGACTCTCCAAACCTCTTGGAAGTGGATGATTTTGTAAATTTAGAGGCACATCTAAGAGGGGGGGGGTGTGAATTAGGTGTTTAGAAATTTTCTGATTTTTATTGACTTGGTGTATTATTTTTCTGATTTATGATAAGTGAAGTGAAGTATAAATGATAGAAAAATAAAGCACACAAAGAGTTTATCCTGGTTCCCCTAATAACCAAGGGTACATCCAGTCCTCTTGAACACCACAAGAGATTTTCCACTATGTTAGAATAAGTACAAGTCTAACTCTAAGACTTTTGTGACTAACTCCTAACAATTTCCCTAAGATAGCACACCACTATCTTAGTTTACAACAATTGGAGAAAAGTACACCACTTTTTTCAATAATAACTTTGAATGCATTTTCAATAGCTTAAGTAAATATACAGTTGATATGCTTTCTTTGTACAATGATAATAATCCAATACTATTGTACTTCAAGTGTAGCAAGAGAACCTTTCTCAATGATATGAAAATATAAAACAGAATGTACTTCAAGTTTAGCAAGAGAACCTTTCTGAATTTTTGTGAAAGTTGTGTAGTGATTAAACTCAAGCCTAGGATGTATTTGTTGGAACCAAGTTGGTTCTTGCAATTAAAGTTTTGATGTTAACAAATGTATTTTATGAAAATCGTATTCTGACTTAGAAAAAAAATCAGAGGTTGTGCAAAATCAGAGGATGACACCACCAGAGGATACATCCAGAGGATACCAGAGGAAACATCCAAAGGATACCAGAGGAAACATCCAAAGAATACTAGAGGAAACATCCAAAGGATACCAGAGGATGTCACCAGAGGATACTAGAAGATACCTCCAGAGGATACCAGAGGATATCATCAAAGGGAAGAAACAATAACATCATCAGAGGATATCTTTCTTGGCCCAGATCAGAAGGAAGCAGAGTCCAGAAGGAGACTTGGTCAAGACCAGAAGGAAGCTTGTTAGAGGGAGAATTGTTCCATACCAGAAGGAAACATAAGTCAGACTTGGTCCAAACTTAGTCCTGACCAGAAGATAGCATGGTCGTGAACATAAGACTCAGTCTAGACTTGGTCCAGACTTAATCCAGACTTGGTCCAGACTTAATCCAGACTTAGTCCAGACCAGAAGATGCATGGTCTAGAACAAAGGACTTGGTCCAGACCAGAAGATAGCATGGTCCAAAACATAAAACTTGGTCCAGATCAGAAGATATAACTGTCCAGAACATAAGACTTAGTCCAGACTTGGTCCTGATCAGAGGATAAATATCCAGAGCAAAAGATCAATGGTCCAGATTAGAAGATAAATGTCCAGAGCCAAAGGTCAATGGTCCAGATCAGAAGATAAAAGGTCCATATCATAAGATCAATGGTACATATTGAAGGTGCAAACACGAGAAGAGGGAGTTGAATTGTGTTTGACTAACTTGATTACTTTTTCTGTTTTTGCAGTTTTATAACAAAACCTGATGTATGAATCAAACAGAGTTAGCAGCAAATATAAAGTAAAAATAAAAACACAGAATTTTATACTGGTTCACCGTTAACGAGGCTACGTCTAATCCCTTCACTTTGAAGGATTTCACTAATTCAAAACCTTGAATTACAACAATACCACCGACCCTCCAAGTCAGTCTTCTCAAACAGTCTAACAATCTTAGACTTTTGAGGAATACCGCACCTTGACTTCTCAAGTCAAGTCTTCACTTACCAATCTGACAACCCCAGATTGTAGAAGGAATTACAATGCCTTGAATCTAATTTCTATGTAATCTACTACCCCTTCTAACTCCCTCAAATTGTAGACTCTACTTCAACAACTTAGATCTAACACAAGGGAAAGAAAAACACGAGTGTTTTCTTCTAGAAAGCTGAAACTCATAATTAATCTCACTGAAAACTCGAGTGTTTGCTTTTGGAAGTGTATGACTCTTTTGTGATTTTTCGATGCTGAGTCTTCAGTCTTGAGCCTCCTTTTATAGATGTGAATTAGGGTCTCTTCCAAGCTTAAATTCGAGCTGTATCTTGCTGGATTCTCTTGCAAAAATACCTTGACCAATCGGGTTTCACTTAAATAAAAAACATATCTTTTTAGCTCCAGATATGCATTCGAAAATAACTCTGGCCAATCCTAATCTAAATTAATTCTGGATCAAATCTTTCTTCCCGCCAATAGCTTCTGAATTCCACAAGACTTCAATTTATTTTGGAATCAACTCCTTTTAATACTTTGATCAAATTTAATCAAGTCTCCACTGATTATCATCATGATTAAATCTGGACCGTTTGATCTTCTGCTCACGTCCACATCTGGACCATACAATCTGATCTGCTGTGATCCTCTGATCTCAGCCAACCCTGGACCACACTTTCTGATCTTCTGATCTCGATCACTTTGGACTTGCAATCTGATCTGCTGTGATCCTCTGATCTCGACCAATACTGGACCACACGTTCTGATCTTCTGATCTCGGCCAACACTGGGCAATATGGTCTGATCTTCTGATCTCGGCCAATACTGGTCCATGATGCTTAAATCTGGACCATTGATCTGAACATCTTCCCTCTGATCTGGACCAATTCTGAACTAGGTCTAGATTGAATTGAAATTAAATCTGGACATATGATATTTTGGTCTGGACAATTACCTTCTGGTCTGGATTAGATCTGGACATCATTTCTTCTGGTCTGGACTTAGTTTCATATTCTAACCCATGTTATCTTCTGGTCTGGGCCAAATCTGGACAAAGTCACTTGTTCTGGACCAATTATCTAAAGCTCTGATTAAGTCTGGATTAGGTATGGACTGATTATCATTTCACTGACAAGCTATCTTCTGGTCAGAATAAATTCTGGACCAAGTCTGACTTATGATACCTTCTGGTCTGGAAAAAGTCTCCCTCTGGCAGGCTTCCTTCTGGTCTGGTCTAGGTATTCTTCTGGACTTTGCTTCCTTTTAATCTGGGCCAGGAAAGATATCCTTTGATGGTGTTTTGACATCCTGGTGTATCCTCTGGTGCCTTCAAGATGCATCCTCTAGTACCTTCTGGATGCATTATCCGGTGTCTTCTGGAGGTGTATCCTCTGGTCTGATTTTATCCTCTGGTATGATTTTATCCTCTGGTATGATTTTATCCTCTGGTAATTCATCTTCTGCCTCTGGTGACTTCATCTTCTGCCTCTGGTAACTTCATCTTCTGGTGGCATTTAATATAATAATTCTAAGTACAAAATAAGATTACATGGAGTGCTTTTGTAAACATCAAAATCCTAAGTATTTAGAACCAACTTGGTTCCAACAAAGATCAGATCACATGGTCCAGAATTGGTCGAAATCAGAAGATCACATAATGGTACAAATCATATCACATGGTGCAGAGTTGGTCGAGATCATAGGATCACAAAATGGTACGGATCAGATTACATGGTCCAGAGTTGGTCGAGATCAGAAGATCATACGGTCCAGAATTTAAATCATGATGCAAATCAATGAAGACTTGATTAAATTTCAAAGAAGACATGATTAAATTTTAATAGAAATTTGATCAAAGTATTAAGGGGATTTGATTCAAAAATCACTAAAGACTTGAAGAAATTCGAATGCAATCTGAAGCTTAAAAAGATATGGTTTGAAATTAAAAGAAACAAGATTGGTCAACTGAATTTTCAAGTGCAATCTGAAGCTAAAAAGATACGATTTTAATTTAAGTGAAACAGGATTGGCCAACAGAACTTTCAAAGGAAATCTGAGCAAGATTTATTTCGAATTTAAGCTTGCACATAGCCCTATTTGCAGCTATAAAAGGAGGCTTCAAGCAGCAGCATCAAGCATCGAAAATACAAGAACTCAAGCTTCATATTCAGCATAATCCGAGAGTTCGAAAGAGAGAATCACTTGAGTGCAAAAGTAATATTTTCTAAGTGTTTTCGAGAGAGAAATTCAGTGCAGCAATCAGCTTTCCAAATGCAACTTTGCAGAGTTCCAAACCCTTGTAATCAAACCCGAAAGTGGTGTAGATTCCTTCTTCAATCTGGGGTTGTCAGATTGGTAGGAGAAGACTTGACTTGTAGAGTCAAGGTGTTGTTTTCGTTCCTCAAAAGTCTGGGGTTGTCAGGCTGTTTGAGATGACTGACTTGGAGGGTGAGGTGCTGTAATTCAAAGGTTTTGAATTAGTGGATTAAAGCCTTCAGGATGAAGGGACTGGATGTAGCCAAGTTAATGGTGAACCAGGATAAATTGATGTGTTCTTATGCTGTTATTATCCGCTGCTTAATTTGATTATTTATTCATCAAATAATTAACATCAACATTCAACAAAACAAAAAAAAGAAATTGAGTATGGCAAACACAATTCAACCCCCCTTCTCGTGTTTGCACCTTCAATTGGTATCAGAGCTCGTTCTCAAGATGGAGCACTTTACAGTGTTTGAGGAAAGATCCAAGGGTTCAACATGTCTGGAATTAATGCAGAAGCTATTGGAGGAAACATCAACAGACCACCTATGTTTAATGGGGAACGGTACGAGTACTGGAAGGACAGGCTGAAGAGTTTGTTTTTTTCACAAGATTCCGAACTTTGGGACATGGTGGAAGATGGCTATACTACTCCAAAAGATGCTGATGGTCTTTAAATTTCCGGGAGAGATATGGATGCTGACCAGAAGAAAATGTTCAAGTTACATCACAAATCCAGAACATTCATGATCAATGCAATCACATTCAAGGAGTTAGACAAATGCTCTAACAAAGAAACAACAAAGAGCATCTATGATAGTCTGGTTCTAACTTACGTAGGCAGCAAGCAAGTTCAAGAAGCAAAGGCCAACATTCTAGTCAAGAAGTACGAGTTGTTCAAGATGGAAGAAGATGAAGACATTAAAGCAATTTTTTCCAGATTTCAGACTCTGGTGTCAGGATTAAGAGTACTCTAGAAGAGCTATACCACTGTTGACCATGTGAAGAAAATTCTTAGAAGTCTGCCAACCAAGTGGAGACCAAAGGTCACTACCATTTAGGAAGCTAAGGACTTGGACACTTTGAAGCTGGAAGAATTAATCAGCTCCCTCAAGTCACATGAAATAGAGATGGAAGAAGATGAACCCTAGAAGAAGAATAAAACCCTAGCCTTAAAGTCCAAACAGAAGAAATTTCTAAAAACAGAAGTAGAAGCAGAAACATAAGACATTGCCTTCATAACCAAAAAGATTATGAAGATATGGAAAAATAGAAGGAAAAAGTTTCTCCAGAGGTATTCCAAGCATTCCAACAAAGGAAAGGATGAAAAAGAAAAGAAAAGTATCATCTGCTATGGATGCAATGAACCTGGGCACATCAAGTTAGAATGTAAAAATCTGGAGAAAGGGAAAAATCAAAAGAAAGACTCCAGCTCCAAGAAGAAGAATCTGATGGCAACATGGGATGATTCTGACGAATCTTCTGAAGATGAAGAAGCATAATTAGCCATGATGGCTCACATAAATTCTGCCTCTGGATTCAACATAAAATCTGACTCTAGAAGTGAATCAGAAGAAGCAGAACTGACTCTGATGGCTTACACCAGCTCTTCCTCTGGATCTAACCCAGACTCTGATTCTAAAAGTGAATTAGAAATAGAACTGGATATGATGGCTCACACAAGCACTGCCTCTGGATCTGATACAGAATCTAATTCTGGAAGCGAATCATCAGAAGATGAAAAAGAGGTATTTTCTGAACTCGCTCGATCTGATTTAATTACTGCAATGAATGATATTTTAACTATCAATAACAAACTGTCTTTAAAACTGAAAACACTTAGGGAAGAAAATAAAATTCTAACCAAAGAAATTGATGTTTTAAAGAATCCAAATGCAGAATGTAAAATAGAAAATGCAACTCTTAAAACTGATATTGGTGAGCTTAAATCTGAAAACCTAACTCTAAAAAGTAATATTTGTTCAACATCAAATACTGTATGTAATTCTGATATGCACGAAAAAGTTTTACAAGATTTTATTGTTAATGGTATGGAAAGAAGGAAATATGCTTCTATGATCTATGGAGTCAGTAACAAGGGTAAAAGAGGCATTGGATTTGATGAAACTGTAACTGTAACTAAACCTATTTCCTTTTATGTTTCATGTGCTATTTGTGGTAAGAAAGGTCACTCAAAATTGTCTTGTCCCATGATAAAATCAAGGAAAGACAAGAAACCTTTCAAGACTAACAAACATGGACCCAACCAGATTTTGGTACCTAAAAACAAGATTATCTTTGTTGCAGATGTCCTCAGCAATCAAGTTGAAACACCAGCCATGGTACCTGGGCAGTGGATGCTCGCGACATATGACAGGAGAAAAGTCTATGTTCCAAGAACTAACCTTGAGAAAAGGAGGGGTAGTGGCTTTTGGAGGAAAGCAAAAAGGCCAAATCATTGGTCGAGGCACGGTTGGTAATGGTACTTCTTCCTCTATTAAAGATGTACTACTAGTTAAAGGTCTTAGGCATAATTTATTAAGTATTAGTCAATTAAGTGATAGTAATTATGATATTATATTTAATCAAAAAACATGCAAAGCTATTAGTCAGAAGGATGGATCAGTACTCTTCACAGGTTATAGACAAAACAATATTTACAAGATAAATTTGTTTAGTCTAGAGAAACAACGGGTTAAGTGTCTAGTGTCAGTAAATGAAGAGAAACTAATTTGGCATAAAAGATTAGGTCATGCTAACCTTAGATTAGTTTCAAAACTAAATAAACTTCAATTTGTGAGAGGTCTACCTAAGCTAAGCTACAAAACTGAAATTAGGTGTGAAGCTTGTCAAAAGGGAAAACAAACAAAAAATTCTTTCAACCCTAAAAAATAATATCTACCTCAAAGCCCATTGAGCTATTACATATAGATCTATTTGGGCCAGTAAAAACAACATCTCTAAGTGGAAAAAGATATGGGTTTGTTATTGTAGATGATTACACTAGGTGGACATGAGTAAAATTTCTAAGAAGTAAGGATGAATCCCACAAAGTGTTTATCACATTTTGCAAACAAATAATGAATGAAAAAGGTCTTAAAATTATAACAATTAGAAGTGATCATGGAGGAGAATTTGAGAACACATTCTTTGAAAGTTTTTGTGAAGAGAATGGAATCTCTCACAACTTTTCTTCTCCTAGAACACCCCAACAAAATAGAGTTGTAGAAAGAAAAAATAGAACACTCCAAGAAATGGCCAGAACAATGCTAAATGATATGAATGTTGCAAAACACTTTTGGGAAGAAGCAATTAATACCACATGTTATATTCAAAACAGAGTCTATATTAGATCCATATTGAATAAAACACCATATGAACTGTGGAAAGGTAAAAAGCCTAACATCTCTTCTTTTAAACAATTTGGCTGTACTTGTTATATGTTGAACACTAAAGATAATCTTGGTAAATTTGATTCTCGATCTCAAAAGTATACCTTCATTGGTTACTCTAAAAGATCCAAGGCCTATAGAGTGTTTAACAAGGAAACTAATATTGTGGAGGAATCCATACATGTTAAATTTGATGACAAACAGCTTGACCTTGAAAAGTCAAAGCAAGATGATGATAGTGCAGGTTTACCAGAACCAAAGGAAGCTGATGTAGACAAACAAGAGAGCTTGAAAAGGTGGAAGATGAAAGCAAAACAGAAGAACCCGACAAATCTTCAAAGGATGAATTTGAAGATAAGTCAAAAGGAAGATATGGATGGAAGTACAAATCTTCACATCCCGAAATGCTAATCATTGGGAGTACAAGTGATCCCTTAAGGACCAGATCATCACTTAAAGAAACTAGTTTGTTTGGCTTACTCTCATCTATTGAGCCTACTTCTGTTGATGAAGCACTGAGGGAAGATGGATGGATTCTTGCCATACAAGAGGAGTTAATTGAATTTGAAAGGAATAATGTTTGGGATCTAGTTCCAAGACCAGAAAAGAATATTATTGGAACCAAGTGGGTTTTCAGACACAAGTTGAACGAAAAAGGAGAAGTTGTCAGAAACAAGGTACGACTTGTTGCACAAGGCTACAATCAGCAAGAAGGTATTGACTATATTGAGACCTTTGCTCCAGTGGCCAGGTTAGAAGCTATTCGTATCCTACTTTCCTTTGCGGCTAATAATAACATATCATTATTTCAAATGGATGTTAAAAGCGCATTTTTAAATGGTTATATAAGTGAAGAAGTCTGTGTTAAACGACCCCAGGTTTTGAAAGTTATGAATTTCGAAACCATGTTTTTAAACTTAAAAGATATTTGTATGGTTTAAAACAAGCACTTAGGGCATGGTATGACAGACTTAGTAATTTCTTACTTAAAAATGACTTTGAAAGAGGACAAATAGACAATACTCTTTTTAGAAAATCAATAAAAGATGTTATTCTGATTATTCAAGTTTATGTTGATGATATTATCTTTGGATCTACTAATGGCAAACTCTGCCAAGAATTTTCTAAATTGATGCAGAAGGAATTTCAAATGAGCATGATGGGAGAACTTAAGTTCTTCCTAGGAATACAAATTCAGCAAAGTCAAAAAGGTATATACATTCATCAATCAAAATATACAAAAGAGCTTCTCAAGAAGTTTAAGATGAGTGACTGCAAACCTATGGCTACCCCAATGCACCCTACCTGCTCACTTGATAGGATCTCTACTCTCTCTCCATGCTTTGAGACCTGATATCATGTTTAGTGTATGCGTATGTGCTAGATTTCAGTCTGACACTAGGGAATCCCATTTAACTGCCATTAAGAGAATCCTTAGATACCTAAAAGGCACTACCAACCTCACCTTGTTCTACAAGAAAACTCCTACATACAAACTGAGTGGATACTGTGACTCTGATTATGCTGGAGATAAACTCGAAAGAAAGAGTACAAGTGGAAACTGCACATTCTTTGGAAACAATCTAATATCCTGGTCAAGCAAGAGGCAAAACACCATTGTCATGTCAACAACAGAAGCTGAATACATTTTAGCAGCCGGATGCAGCTCTCAACTCATCTGGATGAAACATCAGCTGGAAGACTACAAAATCATGGAAACCAACATCCCTTTACATTGTGACAACACTTCAACCATCAACATAACCAAAAACCCTATCCTACATTCTAGAGCCAAACACATAAAGATCAAACACCACTTCATCAGAGATTATGTTCAAAAAGGGACACTCAACATCCAGTTTTTAGACACTAACCATCAATGGGTTGACATATTCACTAAATCCGTACCTAAAGATAAGTTTGACTTCATCAAGAAAAACCTTAACCTTATCTTCATCCATAACCAAATAGCTTAGTTTAATTTTTTTTATGTATGTTATTTTATTTTTATTTTCGTGTACTTTTAATAAAAAAAATAATAATCAGAGGATCTCCTTTCTTCCTTCAAACCTTTTTGTCTGATGACAAAGGGGGAGAAGATGTATTTGATAAAGAAACTGGGGCATTGAACTTAGGGGGAGAAAACTTCAAAGTAAAGCTAAGTCTTAGGGGGAGTCAAAGTCAAAAGAAAGAAAAATAGTTATAAAAAATACAAAGTTTTTTCATCATCAAAAAGGGGGAGATTGTTGGAACCAAGTTGGTTCTTGCAATTAAAGTTTTGATGTTAACAAATGTATTTTATGAAAATTGTATTTTGACTTAGAAAAAAAAAATCAAAGGTTGTGCAGAATCAGAGGATGACACCACTAGAGGATACATCTAGAGGAAACATCCAGAGGATGTCACCAAAGGATACCAGAGGGTATCATCAAAGGGAAGAAACATTAACATCATCAGAGGATATCTTTCTTGGCCTAGATCAGAAGGAAGCAGAGTCTAGAAGGAGAAATGGTCCATACCAAAAGGAAGCTTGTTAGAGGGAGACTTGTTCCAGACCAGAAGGAAACGTAAGTCACACTTGGTCTAGACTTAGTCCTAACCAGAAGATAGCATGGCCGTGAACATAAGAGTCAGTCCAGACTTGGTCCAGACTTAGTCCAGGCCAGAAGATGCATTGTCCAGAACAAAGGACTTGGTCCAGACCAGAAGATAGCATGGTCCAGAACATAAAACTTGGTCCAGATAAGAAAATATAATTGTTTAGAACATAAGACTTAGTCCAAACTTGGTCCATATTAGAGAATAAATGTCCAGAGCATAAAATCAATGGTCCAGATTAGAAGATAAATATCTAGAGCAAAAGATCAATGGTCCAGATCAAAAGATAAAAGGTCAAGATCATAAGATCAATGGTATAGATCAAATCACATGGTCCAGAATTGGTCGATATCAGAAGATCACAGAATGGTACAGATCAGATCACATGGTCCAGAGTTGGCCGTGATCAGAGGATCACAGAATAGTATGGATTAAATTACAAGGTCCAGAGTTGGGCCAGATCAGAAGATCATACGGTCCAAAATTTTAATCATGATGCAAATCAGTGAAGACTTGATTAAAATTCGAAGAAGACTTGATTAAATTTTGATAGAAATTTGATCAAAGTATTAAGGGGATTTGATTCAAAAATCACTGAAGACTTGAAGAAATTCGAATGCAATATGAAGCTTAAAAAAATATGGTTTGAAATTAAAAGAAAGAAGATTGGTCAACAGAATTTTCAAGTGCAATCTGAAGCTAAAAAGATACGATTTTAATTTAAGTGAAACAGGATTGGCCAACAGATTTTTCAAAGGAAATCTGAGCAAGATTATTTTGAATTTAAGCTTGGACAAAGCCCTATTTGAAGCTATAAAAGGAGGCTTCAGGCAGCAGCATCAAGCATCGAAAATACAAGAACTCAAGCTTCATATTCAGCATAATCCGAGAGTTCGAAAGAGAGAATCACTTGAGTGCAAAAGTAATATTTTCTAAGTGTTTTCGAGAGAGAAATTCAGTGCAGCAATCAGCTTTCCAGAAGCAACTTTGCAGAGTTCCAAACCCTTGTAATCAAACCTCATAGTAGTGTAGATTCCTTCTTTAATCTGGGATTGTCAGATTGGTAGGAGAAGACTTGATTTGTAGAGTCAAGGTGTTGTTTTCGTTCCTCAAAAGTCTGGGGTTGTCAGGCTGTTTGAGAAGACTGACTTGGAGGGTGAGGTGCTGTAATTCAAAGGTTTTGAATTAGTGGATTAAAGCCTTCAAGATGAAGGGAATGGATGTAGCCAAGTTAATGGTGAACCAGGATAAATTGATGTGTTCTTATGCTGTTATTATCCGTTGCTTAATTTGATTAATTTGCTTAATTTCAAGTAAAAGAATGATTGATTGGATTAATAATTAACTAGTAATGAAAAATTAGATAGTAAAGTTAGACTATTACCTTAAAGATTAAGTTAATAAAGTTAAATGTTGTTGATATTATTGGTATGATGAAGATAAGCATTAATCTATTGTAGCATACCTAGTCGAAGATATGGGTTGACGTTGTTGACAATAATTTTTATGATGATAAATATGTCCTGCATGTTATGGGTTGCATTCATATAGTGGGACATGTTGGAGGTGAAGGTGCAAATACGAGAATGGGGGTTGAATTGTGTTTGTCAAACTTGATTTCTTTTGCTGTTTGTTGAGTGTTGATGCGAATTTTTGGATGAATAATTGATCAGACTTAGCAGCGGATAATAACAACTTAAGAACACATCAATTTATCCTGGTTCACCATGAACTTGGCTACATCCAGTCCCTTCATCCTGAAGACTTTAATCCACTAATTCAAAAACTTTGAATTACAACATCTGAACCTTCAAGCCAGTCTTCTCAAACAGCCTGACAACCCCAGACTTTTGAGGTACGAAAACAACACCTTGACTCTACAAGTCAATTCTTCTCCTACCAATCTGACAACCCCAGATTGAAGAAGGAATCTACACCACTATCAGGTTTTATTACAAGGGTTTGGAACTATGCAAAGTTGCTTCTAGAAAGCTGATTGATGCACTAAACTTCTCTCTAAAAAACAATTAGAAAATTTTTGCTTTTGCACTCAAGTGATTCTCTCTTTTGAACTCTCTAATTGTGTTGAATATGAAGCTTGAGTTCTTGTGTTTTTTCGATGCTTGATGCTGCTACCTGGAGCCTCCTTATATAGCTGCAAATTGGGCTTTGTCCAAGCTTAAATTCGCAATAAATCTTGCTCAGATTTCCTTCGAAAATTCTTTTGGCCAATTCTGTTTCACTTAAATAAAAATCGTATCTTTTTAACTTGAGATTGCATTTGAAAATTCTGTTGACCAATCTTGTTTCTTTTAATTTCAAACCATATCATTTTAAGCTTCATATTGCATTCGAATTTCTTCAAGTCTTCAGTAATTTTTGAATCAAATCCCCTTAATACTTTGATCAAATTTCTATCAAAATTTAATCAAGTCTTCTTCGAATTTTAATAGAGTCTTTACTGGTTTGCATTGTGATTTAAATTATGGACCGTATGATCTTCTTATATCGACCAACTCTGGACTATGTAGTCTGATCTGCGCCAATTATGTGATCCTCTGATCTCGGCCAACACTGGATCATATGATCTGATGATCTTCTGATTTCGGCCAACACTGGACCATGATACTTAAATCAGGACCATTGATCTGAACATTTACCCTCTAATCTGGACCAAGTCTGGACTAAGTCTGAATTGAATCTGAATTAAATCTAGACTGATGATATTTTAATATGGACCATTGATCTTTTAATCTGGACATTTATCCTCTGATCTGGATCAAGTCTGGATTAAATCTGGACCAAGTCTGAACTAAGTCTGGATTAAATCTGGACTAAGTCTTATGTTATGGAGAATCATACCTTCTGATCTGGACTGAGTTTTATATTCTGAACCATGCTATCTTCTGGTCTGGACCAAGTCATTTGTTCTTCTAAGTCAAAATACTATTTACATAAAATACTTTTGTTAACATTAAAACTTTGATTGATCTAACCAATTTGGTTCTATAACACCCCGAGTTTAAAACACAGTGCAAGTGTATTTTTTTTTCCTTTTTTAAAATAAATGAAAGAAATTTTCTTTTTCAAAATTATTAATTCAAAAGAATTAAAATCAATTCAAATTAAAAGCTGTTCGACGTCGTAATCCAAAATAGAGAAGTAATTAAATAATTACATCACGATTAATCAAGTAAATCATTTTTGGGAATTTAATTCTTCAAAACATAACAAAATAAAGATACATCTAACAGCTGTATCCTGGACCCACCAAAATATTATCAGAGTGCGGAAAATATTAGCGGAAAAGTTATGCAATAATTCCCAAAATAACCAATTACATTCCCCAAACTCAAGACCCTATACAAAAGTCTAGTTTGATCATGCACTAAAGCTACAGTAGCACGATTTACACCGCATCCTCTGCCAGTCTCGTCTTCACCCAGCTGTCCGCCCCTCTGCATTGTCTACAAATACGCCGTGCGTGAAGATCAAGGAAAACTAACGACGTCTCCGTCGTTAGTGTAACCGTCGATAGGAAGGGTTCAGGTATCATCTGAGGGCAGAGCCCAATTTCCACAATAATAGTAAAGGGTCACCGACCGAAATTAACAAATAACACATAGCATTTATATCACAGAACAAATACATCCATGGCATAACATATAACTATGACGAAAATTAAGGATGCTCATTTGAAATTTCATGACATATATGCCTTTTCAAACAGCAACCAATTAATATAGAAAACATATTGTAAGTACAACTACCACCTCAGCAATCGCAAACATTTATCAGAAATTCAGATTTTATAACGTACTTACACACATCACTTTCCAATCATCATCCTATAACCAAATCGTGACACACCGGTCAACCACCCCGATGCATTATATATATGCTCATGTACTCAACTTCTTGGAATTACCAAGGTGCAGTCGCTCAACAGACCAACACATTTTAAATATGTTTGACTTTAACGGCCCTCAAGACCAGGGTGCAATCGCTCAACAGATCAGCACCAGTGCAGTCGCTCAACACACCAACACTCATGCAGTCGCTCAACAGACCAGCACGTTTGACATATACCAAGGTACAATCGCTCAACAGATCAGTACCAGTGAAGTCGCTCAACAGACCTGCACTCGTGCAATCGCTCAACAGATCAGCACGTTTCACGTATGTTAGCCTCTCGCAGGCCAGAACATACAGAAGTTAAATCCTCGCACGGATAGAATGGACCGTCTAATACACGCGGAACTACTCTGACCCCGGATAGAACAGACCGTCTAATACACGCAGAACTATTCTATAACCCATGGTTACTACTTAACTTCGCGGCCCATCACAGTCGCCGCATCAACTCTATGGCCCATCGCGGTCACCACCTGACTATGCAATGCATGAACATGCAGTGTTTTCTCTCCACTGAAAACAGTATGCAACATCAGTAAAATTCATGCCTTTCCATTATTACTCAAAACATCTCAATACAATTAATTTCATCATCATCACAACATTAATTAAACATTCAAGCAATCCCATCATTATCACTTTACATTATCTCAAAATTCCATTCTTAATTATCATAAGTCTTTCCAATGTTTCCCCAACTCTTAAAATTCATAAAACAGTGTTTAAAATTGGGATTTCTGGAAAACCACGAATCTGTATTCGAATACAGCTTCATTGTATTCGAATATAGAAGCCAAAAACAGGGCAAAATCAACACTCTATATTCGAATACAGCCTACTTGTATTCGAATACAGAGATCGTCACAGTGCAAAAATCAGTATTTTCACAACATCAGTAGAAGTCTCAAAAGCTTCATCATTACCACTTCAAATTATCACAAAACTCCATTTTAATTTGTCACAAACCTTCCGAAATGCTCCCCAACACTTAAAGTTTATAAAACAATGTTTAAAACTTTGATTTTCTAAAGATCACAAATCTGTATTCGAATACAACTCCCTTGTATTCAAATACAGAAGCTAAATCTGCAAATTCAACACTCTGTATTCGAATACAACATACTTGTATTCGAATACAGAAGACAAAAACAGTGTAAACTCCACATTTTCTCCAACATCATTAAAGGTTTCCAGAACCTCATCATCTCCTCTTCAAAACTATTTCAAAAACTCCATTTTAATCATTTCAAACCTTCCCAATGTTTCCCAACACTTAGAGTTTATAAAACAATGTCTGAAACTTGATTTTCTGGAAAAACACGACTCTGTATTCGAATACAGCTCCCTTGTATTGGAATACAGAAGCAAAAATAGTGAAAATCAGCATCCTGTATTCGAATACGAGGCTATCGTAGTCGAATACAAATGCGAATACAGTGTTAAAATTTCACTTATGTATTCGAATACGACAGGGTCGTAGTCGAATACAGATGCTAAGTCAAAAGCAAAAATCCTTCATCTGTATTCTAATACAGAGGCCCGTATTCGAATACAAGTTTGAAAACTTGAGTAAAACAGAAGCTTGGCAGGCTGTATTTGAATACACTCATGTTGTATTCGAATACACCTTCGAATTCAGTGAAATTTTTCCTGAGACTTCAACACATTTTCAAACTGTTTCCTTTGAAAAACCAACAAAACACCAAAACAGATTCAGCATTCTTTTGAACCACAAAACTCAGGCATTTTTCATCAATAACAACTTTTCCAGAAAAACACTTTCATCATTTAAAATCCCTTTTCTTTTGAGAACATCAGCAACACCAGAATCACCCGAAACAAATTGTCAATCACAACAAAACAGAACAACATTTTCCAGTATTCTCACACGACCATAATAACATGCAAAGCACTTCCAACTTCCTCACACAAACAGAACAACATTAATACATTCAGCCAAACAGCAAGCATTACATACACCAAAACACCAATAGAGTGCATTTTCGCATTTTATAAAAACCAGCACAACAGTTTTATAAATATGCATTTTGATCATCATTAGAACAACATGCAAGACATTTTTCAGCTTTCCCACACACAAACAAAACAACATTAATGCATTCAACCAAATAGAAACCATCACAGAATCAGTACACATCAACAGAATGCATTTTCTTCATTTTTTAAAAATGTCAGTGCAAAACAGTTTTCTTCAAACAATGATGAACATCAGTAATGTCATGACAGTTATGCATTTACAGCCCTAATGCAGCTAGAAAGTGGAAGGTGCCCTTACCCTTGTTGCGTTTCTGCTACTGTTCACGTTTCTGCGTCAAAAATCGGCGAAACTCCCACTTGCGTTTGCCGCTATGAAAATGGGTTCTCTAGCTCCGTAATGATGAGGAGAACAACTTTTGTTCTGGAGGTTTTCTGGTTTGGTGGTTGGATTTCCAAGTAATATCACTTTTGAGGAACTCCCTCTCCCCCCTTTTTTTTTTGTCGTGAAACAGAAAACAGAATGGAAGAAGGAGGAAGGTGAGTACTGTTACATGCAGTAAGGGAGGAGGAATGGGTTTCTGACTTTGCCCTTCCTTCTCACTCCTATATATAGGCTTGTGTGGGTGCCACCTCACCCGACACTTGTATGATCCTCAGCACTTAACCAGTCTCGTCGCAATTAGCCGATAATCCCTTAATTAACTGTCCGATAATTTAATTACTTGTAATTAAATTAATTTACTCTTCATCCAATAATCTTAATTCATCTTCCAAAATAAATATTTATATATATATATATATATATATATATATTCACTCAAAACATACATATATTAAATATTTTACAAATATCCCCAAAATACACTTAATATTAATTCCATAATTAAATTTTAAATTTAAGGGTCTTACAGGTTCCAACAGGAGGGAATGTGTCATGATAGAATCAAAGCTCGATGGTTGAGGAAACCTAGAGGGAGTTGTCATTAGGAATATCTTACGTAAAGACAGAGTTTTGCTAACGCGTTTCATTAAATACTGAATCACTCTGATTAAACACTCTTGTTCGTGGGTAGTAGGTCGTTTCTCTACCCATATAAAATGAGCCAATATTAATTAGTTAATGATTATGATTCTTATCATGTTATCATGCATTTACTCTTATTGTTATGTGTTATATATATTACGATATTGAATATAATTATGTCTCTAGAATAATGACTCACCTTTGATATTTTCCATGTGGCTACTTACACACCAGATGTGAGTACATGATAAGATGATAAGAAATGAAGCAATAACAAACGAGGAGGAGACGAAGTAATTGACATGTCGTCAATGCAGTAGATATTAATTTATTTTCCGTTAGATGTCAAAATGTTAATCAACAAATAAATTTGGGATTGTATAGAGTCAACTTTGATTAATGTGACAATTTTAGGTTGAACTCTTTCGAATATTTTCGAATTGTGATCTTTATAGGCTTGTATATGTTATATTTTTTGACAAAATTTACAAATAATTATATTATATTTATGCTTTTAACACATATTCGACATAGAGGGTGTCACGCAATACATCCCATGGTTAAGTCAATTTGGCACCAATACATCCCTCCATCTCAGTTTTTTGAGATTGTGGCATCGTACAATGCCTCTTGATAATAATTTGGCTACTAGGGATTGCAATATTGTCTCTAGAGTTGATTATTTTCATTATGAAGTAGAGAGCAGCTCACACCTTTTCCTCAATTGGAATTATGCTTAAAATTTATGGTCCTTGTTAACCTCCATTATACACATGCATATTGATTAGACATGCCAACGAAGCGGGTCAAGGGCGCATTTTGCCTTCTCCACCCTCGCACCTGACTAATCGGAGATAATTCTCACCCGCCTCTATTTTTAGCGGATGTGAAATTTAGACCCCCATCCTCGCCCGCAAGGGGTTTCAGGTTTCCCCGTCCACACACGCACCCATTCATATATCTAAAGTTATAAATTTAAAAATAATATCTATTATAATTAGTATAACAAAATAATTATTATTAGACAATAATAAAATTAAAAAAAATATTTTTTATAGAGATGAGATTTTAACTTTTAATATATATAAAAAATTAAGTATATTTAATATGTGCATGTATATAAAATTTAAAAATTACAATAATATTACTAGCGAGGCGGGTTTGAGGTGGATATCAACACACCCGCACCCCGCCCCCACACTCAAATTTTAATTCCGGGGAAAATCCGCACCCGCACTCAATCAAAGGGGTTTTCCTCACCCACATTGGATAGAAAACATATGCTTCTATCACTATATAAAGAGTGTCAATCTGTTGTGAAAATCACACCAAAGTTGGATGCATTTTCCAACTTTCTCTTTTCTCCATTTTTTATTCGTCTCGATATATTTCTGAGCCACTTCTCCCACTTCTTTCTGTCCCTTCGAGTTTTAGTTGTTCTATTACCAATTTTATTTAGAGTAGTTTTTATGTCGTAGTCCATTCGATCTTCGATTTTTGAATGGTTATAATACCACAACTCTTTTAGAGCGGTTTTTATGCCATAGTCCGTTCGATTTTGAGTGGTCATAATACCACAGTCTTTATGGAGCGGTTTTTATGTTGTAGTCCCTTTGATTTTGAATGGTTATAATACCACAGTCCTTTTTGAGCAGTCATAGTAGCATATTGCGAGTGACTTTAACCGCCATATTAAGAGTGACTTTAACTGTCATATTGAGTGTAACATTAACAACCATATTGAGGGTGTAATTCTAGAAAAGTTTTCTATAGTGCAGTGGAACTCCGATACAATTTTCTATAGTGCAGTGGAACTCTGATACAGAGTATCTAGGCTGTTTTATCTTGGGGACTTCGTGGTTGATAGTTTGCCTTGCACAATTTGGGCAGTGCCGTGAAACGTCTTAAAGAGAGTGACCTAGTCCGCGACTCAACCCAGTAATATCTTCAGTGACATAAATTTATGAAATAGCTTTTCGAGACTCAAAAAACAACAATTTTAAGATGTTTCTTTCTGCCATGTCAACTAAAGAAATTACTGGATCTGCTTTTGGTGCCTATGCAGAATTAACCCATGGGAGGGTAATGGTTACCTCTATAAGAATTATATTCTTAATGGACTTGCTGATGATATCTATGAATACTATAGTTCCAGCAATAGTGCTAGGCAGGTTTGGGATGCTATAAAGATGAAATATCATATCGAGGAAGTTGGAGCTAAAAAGTGTGTTGTAGCTGCTACCTCAAATATTAGAGTATCAGATGACCGATGACAGATTCATGGAGGTCACTCCCGTCAAATTCACAAGATAGCTCATGAGATCATCTATTAAGGTATGACTTTAGATGAATTTCAAATTGATTGTTATTATCTACAAACTGCCTCTGTTTGGAAGGATTTTAAAAATTTCTCCCAAGCATAAAAAAAAGAATTTTCTCTAAAGAGTATGATAATCCATCTCTAGAGATAAGAAAAAATCTTGTTTATTATTTTTTTCTGAATAAGGCAGAGTTTAGTTACTCTATAGGAGCAGATTTGTACACCAATTTCAAATATGATATTTTTGTTGGCAAATGGTACACCTGAGGCATGTTTGAATTAAATGTTGAAATTAAGAATGTCTCCTTCTGTTTACATGTATGATTTTAATATTTGGCATGCTAGATTCTGTCATGTGAACAAACATGTAATTTCAAACTTAAGTAACTTAGGTTTAATACCAAAGTTATCTTTAAATGATTTTGAAAAATGTGATTTTTGTAGTTAAGCTAAAATAACAAAGAGTTCACATAAATATGTAGTTAGAGAATCTGAGTCTTTAGATTTATTACACTATGATATATGTGAACTTAATGGGACGTTAGCCAGAAATGAAAAATGTTATTTTATCACTTTTATTGACGATTGTTCTGACTATACTTTTGTATATCAAATGAAAAATAAAAGTGAAACGTTTTGTAAGAACAGAGGTGCACCTAAGAGGGGGGGTGAATTGGGTGTTTAAACACTTTTATGGTTTTTTGAGTTTTGTGAGTTATTTTACTGGTTGTGTTAAGTGTATGAAAGCTTTGTAAAAGACTGAAAGTAAAGCACACAGAAATTTCTCCTGGTTCCCCCTACAACCAAGGGTACATCCAGTCCTCTTGCACACCACAAGAGATTTTCCACTATTTGTTTAACACAACCAGTTACAAGTCTAACACTAAGACTTCATTTACAAATTCTTAACACTTAGCCTAAGATAGCACACCACTATCTTAGTTAACAACCCTTGATGAATCTACACTAAGTTCTTCAAATGATACAATAACTTCAAATGATACAATAACTTCAAATGATTTTGTAATTATGTTCTTAACTAAGAACAAGAATATAACACTAAGTATAATGATACTAATCAAGCACACTTCCAAGTACAACTGAGAACCTTTCTTAATGATATGAAATTGAAAAGCATGTACTTAAAAATATGAAAATGAGCTTTAAATTTTTTTTGATATTTCATAAACTAGTTCTAAGATTTGTTGGTAGATGTTGTCAGTAAGAAATGAAGCTTTGAGGTATTTATACTCCATAGACAACACTTCACATCAGTGGCAATGGTTCCCATAAGTTTTGATGAACTTATGCAATGATCCAGAGCTGAAAAATTGCATTGTTTCGAAGTTGTATTCAAATACAGCCTTAGTGTATTCGAATACACTTCTGTAACGTTAAGTTTTTATTCAAAATTTGAACTTCGTATTCGAATACGATACATCGTAGTCGAATACAAGTATGTGATTTTTTCCATTGACTTGAGTTGTATTTGAATACACGAAATTGTAGTCGAATACAAAAGTTCAATTTTAGCTACTAACTTGACATCTGTATTCGGCTACGACACTTCAAATTCGAATACAGATCTTCAGTTTTAGCTACTGACTTGCTATCTGTATTCGACTACGACACTTCGTATTCGAATACAGATCTTCAAGTTTTTTTATTGACTTACTGTTTGTATTTGGCTACGAGAAGCTGTAGTCGAATACATCTTTAATTTTTGTCAAAAACTTTATTTTTAAATATTTGTTTATGCATTTAAATACTTAGAAAATATTTTTAATGCATATGCCAAATATATAAGGTTGTCATAATATTGTGTTTGAATTATTATCAAGTACCTTAAAGCCTAAGTTACCTAATATGACTTGAAGGATGATTTTCCTTTGAGTTTGCTTTTTGATCATTACACATAATCTTTTTGTCTTCATAAAAAATGTAGATCTTATTCTTTTTCACGTTTAACATGTTTAGGATCTTTGTAATTGAAATTGAAAATCAATTTTGTAAAAAGATTAAGAGGTTTCGTAGTGATAGAGGAACAAAATATGATTCTAATTTATTTAATGAGTTTTATAAAATGCAAGGAATTATACATGAAACCACTGCACCCTATTCACCTTAAATGAATGGTAAAGCCGAAAGGAAGAATAAAACTTTTACTGAACTAGTTATTGCTAGTATGGTTAACTCTGGTGCTACATCTCAACATGGGGCTGTTTGGCTTATGTAAGAATCCCCGATCCCAAGCGAATTAAACTCGCCAGTAGATCCTATGAATGTGTATTCATTGGGTATGCAGTAAATAGTAAAGCATATAGGTTCTATGACCTAAATGCGAAAATGATCATAGAGTCAAATGACGTTGACTTCTATGAAAATAAATTTCCTTTCAAATTGAGAAATAGTGGGGGTAGTGAACCAAGTCACATTCCTGTGACAAGAAGCCTTGAAAGCAACAAACAAGGCGAAACAAAAACTCAAAGAAGTAAGAGAGTCAGAGTTGTTAAAGATTATGGACCCGAATATACAGCTTATACTTTAGAAGAAGATCCTGCAAATCTTAAAGACGTTTTGTCATCATTGGATGCAGATTTATGGCAAGAAGCTATAAATGATGAAATGGATTCTCTAGACTCTAACAGGACCTGACGTTTAGTAGATTTTCCTAATGATTGCAAACTAATAAGTGGTAAATTGATTTTGAAAAAGAAACTAAAACCCGATAAAATTGTTGATAAAATACAAGGCTCAGCTTATAGCCAAAGGTTTTAGACAAGGAGAAATATAGATTTCTTCAACACATTTTCACCAGTCACTAGAATAACATCCATTAGGGTACTCATTTCTCTAGCAGCTATTCATAACTTGGTGATACACCAAATGGATGTTAAAAAGCCTTTTTAAATGGTGATATGAAAGAAAAAATCTATATGGAACAAGTTGAAGGTTTTGTAATTCATGGACAAGTAGACATGGTCTGTAAGTTAGATAAATCTATGTATGGTCTTAAACAAGCTCCTTAGCAATGACATGAAAAATTTGATAACTTGATTATATCAAATGAGGTTAAAGTGAATGAAAGTGACAAAGGTATTTATTACAAATCTGAAAATGGCATTTGCACTATCATATGTCTTTATGTAGACAAATTACTCATAGTTTGTTCAAAAATTCATGCTGTAAATATTGTGAAATCATTGTTGAGTAACAACTTTGATATAAAAGACCTCAAAGATGCAAGTGTAATCATAAGAACCGAGATTACTAGGTCATAAAATAGAATTTCTTTGGATCAGTCTCACTATGTTGAAAAGATCCTAAAGAAATATAAATACTTTGATTGTAAACCTGCTTCACCATATGATCCAAGTGCGAAACTTTTCAAGAACACTGGTGAAGGTGTTAAACAAACTGAATATATGAGTATCATTGGCAGCCTCTGTTGGAACCAAGTTGGTTCTTTCAATTAAAGTTTTGATATGAACAAAAGTATTTTATGAATATCATATTTTGACTTAGAAGAAGTATGAAAAATCAGAGGATGTGAAAAATCGAACGATGACGTCACCAGAGGATGACGTCAACAAAAGATACCTCCAGAAGATACAAATCAGAAGCAGAAGATGTTATCAGAGGATGACGTCACTAGAAGATAAAAATGCCACCAGAAAATACGGCTAAAAGATATCACCAGAGGATACAACCAGAGGATGTCATTAGAGGATGCATCTAGAGGATACCAGAAGATACCTCTAGAGGATATCACCAGAGGACAGAAGCAAGAATCAGAGGAAGTCATCAAAGGATATCATCAATCAGAGGATATCATCAGAGGGAAGAAACAATGACATCATCAGAGGATATTATTGTTGGTCCAGATCTGAAGGAAGTAGAGTCTAGAAGGAGACTTGGGCAAGACCAGAAGGAAGCATGTCCAGAAGAAGACTTGGTTCAGACCAGAAGGAAACATTGTCCAGAAGGAAACTTGGTCCATACAAGAAGGAAATATAAGTCAGACTTGGTCCAGACCAGAAGATAGCATGGTCCAGAAAAGAAGACTTGGTCCAGATTAGAAGATCAATGGTCTAGATCAAAAGATCACACAGTCTAGATCATAAGACATAATTGTATAGATCAGATCACATGGTCCAAACTTGGTCCAAATCAGCAGATCATACGGTCCAGAATTTACATCATAATGCAGATCAGTGAAGACTTGATTAAAATTCGAAGAAGACTTGATTGAATTTTAATAGAAATTTGATCAAAGTATTTAGGGGATTTGATTCAAAAATCAATGAAGACTTGAAGAAAATTCGAATGAAATTTGAAGCTAAAAGATACAGTCTGAAATTAAGAGAAACAGGATTGGTCAACAGAATTTTCAAATGTAATCTGAAGCTAAAAGATACATTTTGAAATTAAGAGACACATGTTGGCCAACATAATTTTCAAAGGAAATTTGAGCAAGATTTATCTCGAATTTAAGTTTGGATAAAGCCCTAATTGCAGCTATAAAAGGAGGCTTCAGGCAGCATCATTAGGCCTTGAAAATACAAGAACTCAAGCTTCATATTCAACATAATCCAAGAGTTCAGTAGAGAATCACTTGAGCGCGAAAGAAATATTTTCTAAGTGTTTTCGAGAGAGAAAAATAGTGCAGCAATAAGCTTTCCAGAAGCAACTTTGCCAAGTTCCAAACCCTTGTAATTAAACCCGTTAGAGGTGTAGATTCCTTCTTCAATATGCGTTTGTAAGATTGGTAGGAGAAGACTTGACTTGTAGCGTCAAGTTGTTGTTATCATTCCTCAAAAGTCTGGGGTTGTCAGACTGTTGGGAAGACTGACTTGGAGGGTCAGGTGTTGTAATTCAAAGTGATTTGAATTAGTGGATTAAAGCCTTCGGAGTGAAGGGACTGGATGTAGCCAAGTTAATGGTGAACCAGGATAAATCGCTGTGTTCTTATGTTGTTATTATTCGCTGCTAAGTCTGATTATTTATTCATCAAATAATTCTCATCAACATTCAACAAAATAGCAAAAAGAATCCATGGGTTCAACATGTCTGGATTCAATGAAGAAGCTGTTGGAGGAAACCTCAATAGACCACCTTGAAGGTACAAACACGAGAAGGGGGGTCGAATTGTGTTCGACTAACTTGAATACTTTTCATGTTTTTACACTTTTAAAACAAAACTTGATGTATGAATAAAAACAGAGTTAGCAGCGGATATAAAGTAAAAATAAAACACATAATTTTTATACTGGTTCACCGTTAACGAGGCTACGTCTAGTCCCTTCACCTTGAAGGATTTCACTAATTCAAACCTTGAATTACAACATCCACTGACCCTCCAAGTCAGTCTTCTCAAACAGTCTAACAATCCTAGACTCTTGAGGAATACAGCACCTTGACTTCCTAAGTCAAGTCTTCTCCTGCCAATCTAACAACCCCAGATTGTAGAAGGAATTACAACGCCTTGAATCTAATTGCCATGTAATCTGCTACCCCTTCTGACTCCCTCAGATTGTAGACTCTACTTCAACAACTTAGATCTAACACAAGGGAAAGAAAATAACACGAGTGCTTGCTTCTTGAAAGCTGAAACTCACAATTAACCTCACTGAAAACTTGAGTGTTTGCTTTGGAAGTGTATGACTCTTTTGTGATTTTTGATGCTAAGTATTCTGCATTGAGCCTCCTTTTATAGATGCAGATTAGGGCCTCTTCCAAGCTTAATTTCGAGCTGAATCTTGCTGGATTCTCTTGCAAAAATATCTTGACCAATTGGGCTTTATTTAAATAAAAAACATATCTTTTTTAAGCTTCAGATTTTCTTTCAAAATAACTGGCCAATCATGTCTTTAGATTCTTCCCGCCAACAGCTCCTGAATTCCACAATACCTCACTTTATTTTTGTAACAAATCTTTTCAATACTTTGATCAAAATAAATTAAAATCTCCACCGTTAATCCTCCTGATTAAATCTGGACCATTCGATCTTCTGCGCTTGTCCACATCTGGACCATACTAAGTGATCTGTTGTGATCCTCTGATTTCGGCCAACCCTGGACCATAGTTTCTGATCTTCTGATCTCGGCCAACACTGGGCCATGGTCTGATCTGCTGTGATCCTCTGATCTCGGCCACTGCTGGACCACGCATTCTGACCTTCTGATTTCGGCCAACACTGGGTCATGGTCTGATCTTCTGATCTCGGCCAACACTGGGCCATATACTCAAATTCTGGACTTGTTCTGGATCAAACTGAAATTAAATCTGGACAAATAATATTTCAGTCTGGACATTTTACCTTCTGTTTTGGATCAGTTCTGGAGATCATTTCTTCTGGTCTGGACTTAGTTTCATACCCTGAACCATGCTATCTTCTGGTCTGGGTCAAATCTGGATTAATTCCTTTGTTCTGGACCCATTAATTTACCCTCTGATGAAGCCTGGAACAAGTCTGGGCTGTTTATTATTTCACTGCCAAGCCATCTTCTGGTCAGAATAACTTCTGGAATAAATCTCACATTTGATTCCTTCTGGTCTGGATCAAGTCTCCCTCTGGCAGGCTTCCTTCTGGTCTGGACCAGGTCTCCTTCTGACTTTGCTTCCTTCTGATCTGGGCCAACAAAGATATCTTCTGGTGATGTTTTGACATCCTGGAGAATCTTCTGGTACCTTCAGAATTCAATCTATGGAACCCTTTGATTTTCTGCTTCTGATTACTTCAGTTTCTGGTGGCATTTGATTTAATAATTCAAGGTTCAAAATAAGATTACATGGAGTGCTTTTGTAAACATCAAAATCCTAAGAACTTAGAACCAACTTGGTTCCAACAATCTCCCCCTTTTTGATGATGACAAAACCTTAACTTATTTTGCTAGTTTATAACTCGAAGACTTGAATTACTCCCCCTCAGACCAATCTCTCCCCCTAAGTCTAATACTGACTTTTTCTTCTCCTTTTCAACTCCTTCTCTTTTCACTCTTTCTTTTCTTCTCTTCTCCTCTCCTTTTCAACTCCTTCTTTATTCTCTCTTTCTTTTCTCCCTTCACATAGCCTCTCCTTTTCAACTCCTTCTTTTTTCACTCTTTCTTTTTCTCTCTTTATTTTTCTCTCTCCCTGTTTCCTTTCCTGTTTAACTCCTTATCTTTTCATCTCTTTCTTTTTCGCTCCTCCTTTCTTTTTATGTCTCCTTTTCAACTTATTTATCCTTTTTCTCTCTCTCCTTCTTTTTGTCATCAGCCAAAAAGAGATCCTACTATTTTTGTATTTTTTGTTTTTCTCTTTACAAATTATAGAAAGTAAAACAGAAAATAAAAGACAGAAAATAAAATTACAAGAAACTTAAAAACACCTAAGATGACTACTTGAGCTAGTCAGATGTGGAGGTAATGCTGAGATGCTTCTTGATGAACTCGAACCTATCTTCAGGTAGTGCTTTGTGAAGATGTCAGCCCATTGATAATCAGTGTCCATAAACTGGATGCTTAAAGTCCCTTTTTGAACATGGTACCTAATGAAAAGGTGTTTTATTTCAATGTGTTTGGCTCTAGAGTGTAAGATAGGGTTCTTGGTTAGGTTTATGGCTGAAGTGTTATCACAGAACAAAGGGATATTGGTTTAAAAATTGTTGTAATCTTCAAGTTGATGTTTCATCCAGAGTAACTGTGAACTGCATCCTGCTTTTCATATATACTCAGCTTCGGCTGTTGACATAGCAATGGTGCTTTGTCTTTTGCTTGACCAAGAGATCAAATTATCACCTAAGAAGGTGCAGTTGCCGCTTGTACTTTTCCTTTCAAACTTGTCTCCAGCATAGTCGGAATCACAAAAGTCTCTGAGTTTGTAGGTAGGGGTTTTCCTGTATAACAAGGTAAGGTTGGTGGTTCCTTTAAGGTATCTCCAAATTCATTTGACAGCAGTTAAATGGGATTCCCTAGGGTCAGCTCTGTATGTTTTCTAGTCTACCTTTTTGCTGGTTTCATCTTTCTCAAGTGAGCAGGTTGGGTGCATGGGGGTGGCCATAGGCTTACATTCACCCATTTTGAACTTTTTAAGAAGTTCTTTAGTATATTTAGATTGGTGAATGAGTATACCTGATTTAACTTGGTTAATCTGAATTCCCAGGAAGAACTTGAGTTCTCCCATCATGCTCATTTGGAACTCTTTCTGCATTATGTCAGAAAACTCTTTGCATAAAGTGCCATTAGTCGATCCAGATATGGTATCATCAACATAAACTTGAATAATCAAAATATCATTTTTAATGGATTTCCTAAATAGAGTATTATCAATCTGGCCTCTATTAAATTCATTCTTAAGCAGAAAGTTACTAAGTCTGTCATACCATGCCCTTGGTGCTTGTTTTAAACCATATAAAGATTTTTTAAGTTTAAAAACATGGTCTGGAAAATCAGAGTTTTCATATCCAAGGGGCTGTTTGACATAGACTTCCTCACTTATGTAGCCATTTAAGATTGCACTTTTAACATCCATTTGATACAGCATTATATCATGATTAGCAGCAAATGATAAGAGAATTCTAATTGCTTCTAACCTAGCCACTAGAGCAAACGTCTCAGTGTAATCTATACTTCTTGTTGACTGTATCCTTGAGCTACAAGTTTGGCTTTGTTCCTTACCACTTCACCTTTTTCATTTAGTTTATTTCTGAATACCCACTTGGTTCCAATAATGTTTTTGTTTGGTCTGGGTACCAGATCCCAAACATAATTCGTTTGGAATTCATTCAGCTCTTCTTGCATTGCAAGTATCCAACCTTCTTCTGCCAAATCTTCATCAACATTGGTTGGTCTGCATCAACTTCTGTTTCTGGAAGATCTGTAACAGCTTCTGATTCTCATAAATCAGCTTCTGGTTCTGGTAAATCTGTAACAGCTTCTGATTCTAATAAATCAGTTTTTGGTTCTGGTAAAAATCCAGATTTCTCTTCAGATTTATCTTTTGAAGATTTGTCATGTGTTGCTGACTTGCTTGTATCCTCTACCTTTCCAGGTACTTCTGTTTCTTCTGCTTCTACTTCTGCTCCCTTTGGTTTTGGTGGACCTGCACTATCTTTATCTTGCTTTGATTTGTCAAGATCAAGCAGTTTGTCTTATAACATAACACAAATCAAATAATTTAAAAATGAACTCAATACAACCAAACCATTAATTCTGCTTCTGGTGGTTTCTTCTTGTTTTTGAGACCACTGGAATGTTGTTTCTGCTAAGGTGTTCAATTTGTGTGAATCACATGGTTCCTCTGAAAGTTTGAAAACCTGCAGAATACTTATCTAGCTTTGATTTGTTAAGATCAAGCTTCTTGTTATCACAGTAAACATAAATATCAAATAATAATAGTATTTACAGCAAGATGTAACCTCTATGTCAACAGTTTCAGTTTTACTCTGAAAATCCTCTTGCTTCTGATTTTCAGATTTCGAATCTGTATGTTCTGTGATTACATGGTTTGGATTAAGGGATTTGAATTCCCTTGCAGGTTTGTAGTCTTGATGAATCTCACTGGAGTGTTTGAAGAACTCTCCTGATTATGATTCCTCTCTTTCTGCTTTGGCTGATACACCATGTTCGTCTGATGATTTTGGAACTTAGGGTGATTCTAGTGATTCTACTGATTCTGGTAATTATGCTGGTTCTGGTTTGGGTTCTGGTATTGATTCAGATTCTGGTTCCAGTGTTGGTTCTGGTTCCAGTTCATGTGCCTCAGATACTGGTTCCAGTTCTGATTCTGGTTCCAATTCCTATTTTGATTTGTGTGATATCTTTCATATTTCCTGTTCCTCCTATGATTCTGGTTCTGGTTCTGATAGGTATTATGTTGACCAGTTCTTCTTCTACCAGAGTCACTGGACTTCTGTTTGGTAGATGTTGGAACATAAACCTTCTTCTGCTTGTGCATTGCCAACATCCATTGTCCAGGAACTATGGTTGGTGTCTCCTTCTGGTTGCTTAGAATATCTGCAACATAGACAATTTGATCTTTTGGTACCCAGAACTGATTGGGTCCAGGTTTGTTAGTTTTGACAGCTCTCAGATCTTGTTCAAATTTTACCATTGGACAAGATAGTTCAGAGTGACCTTTCTTAGCACAAACAATACATAAAATATCATAATGAACAACTTTACTTTCAATAATCGTTTCTGTAAAACCAAGACATCTCTTTCAAGTGTTATTGTTTCCATAAATCATAGATGCATATTTACTTCTTTCCATTCCATTGGAAATAAAGTTTTGAAAAAATTGCTCATGCACATCAGATTCACAAACAGTTTTGGAAGTGGAACAAACGTTGCTTTTGAGAGTTTGGTTTTCAGATTTGAGTCTTGCAACTTCAGTTTTGAAATCCTTGTTTTTAGTTGCATACTCAGAATTTTGATTCTTTAAAACTTGGACCTCTTTGGTCAGATTTTTCTTATCTTCCCTAAGAGTTTTCAGTTTTAAAGCCACCTAATTATTTGCATTTAAAAAATCTTTTAAAGTATCAATTAACTCAGATTTAGAGAGATCAAAAAATTCCTTATCGTCTTCATCTTCTGAATCTGTTCCAGAGCCTGAACTGTATCCAGAACTTAAGTTGGTATGAGCCATTAGAGACAGAATTGCTTCCTCTAATGTGCTTCCAGACTTGGTTGAATGGCTACTTCATTCATTCTTCCTTCTGCTTGCTTTCCTTCCTGAAATCATGCCTTTATGAGGTCCAGAAGCAGACCTGATGTGTGCCATCATTGCTGTTTCTGCCTCCTCTTCATCGGACGATTCTTCTTCTGATTCTGATACATCCCAGGAAGCCATCAAACCCTTCTTTCTGTATCTGGAACTCTTCTTGTGCTGTTTGCCTTTCTCTAGATTTGGACATTCTGACTTGATATGTCCAGGTTTATTGCATCCTTAACAAACAATACTCTTCTTGTCAGATTCTTCCTTTCCTTTGTTGTTATGATTCTTCTTGAAGCTTCTTCTCTTCCTGTTTTCCCAAATCTTAACCATCTTTTTGGTTAAGTAAGCCATATCATCACAATCACTGTCACTATCCTCTGATTCTGATGCTGCCCTTGCAGCTTTCTTCTGTTTTGACTTCAGAGCCAGATTCTTCTTCTTCTTAGTTTCATCTGCATTCAGCTCTATTTCATGAGACTTGAGGGAGCTGATCAGATCTTCAAGCTTCAAGGTATTCAGATCCCTAGCTTCCTGTACTGCAGTAACCTTTGGTCTCCATTTGACTGGTAAGCTTCTGAGGATCTTCTTTACATGATCTGCAGTGGTGTAGCTTTTTTTTAAGACCTTCAGTCCAGATATCATAGTCTGGAATCTGCAAAACATTCCATCAATGTTTTCATCCATTTTCAATCTTGAACAACTCATACTATTTGACCAGTATGTTAGCCCTTGCTTCTTGAACCTGCTGGCTTCCTTCATAGGTCAGAACCAGCTCGTCGAATATGCTCTTTGCTGTTTCTTTATCTGTGCATCTGTCAAATTCCTTGAATGTGATGGCACTGATCATGATGTTTCTGAACTTGTGACGAAGCTTGTATAATCTGCTCTGATCTGGTTTCATATCATCCATGTCTAGTTCTTTAGTTGGATCTTCTAGATCAGTAGGTGCAGTGTATCCTTTGTCTACCATCTTCCATAATTCAGGATCTTGAGATATGAAGAAACTTCTCATTCTGTCCTTCCAATACTCAAACCTTTCTCAATCAAATAGTGGTGGTCTGTTGATGTTTCCTCCCAGTTCATCTCTGGATTCTGCCATGTTGAACCCCTTGGACCTTTCCTCAAACACTGTTGAGTGCTCAGCCTTGAGACCGAGCTCTGATACCAATTGAAGGTGCAAACACGAGAAGGGGGGTTGAATTGTGTTTGACTAACTTGAATACTTTTCCTATTTTTACAGTTTTAAAACAAAACTTGATGTATGAATTGAAAGTGCAAACACGAGAAGGGGGGGTTGAATTGTGTTTGACTAACTTGATTACTTTTCCTGTTTTTACACTTTTAAAACAAAACTTCATGTATGAATAAAAACAGAGTTAGCAGCGGATATAAAGTAAAAATAAAACACATAATTTTTATACTAGTTCACCGTTAACGAGGCTACGTCCAGTCCCTTCACCTTGAAGGATTTCACTAATTCAAACCTTGAATTACAACAGTTCCACTGATCCTCCAAGTCAGTCTTCTCAAACAATCTAACAATCCTAGACTCTTGAGGAATACAGCACCTGTCTTCTCCTGCCAATCTGACAATCCCAGATTTTAGAAGGAATTACAACGCCATGAATCTAATTGCCAAGTAATCTGCTACCCCTTCTGACTCCCTCAGATTATAGACTCTACTTCAACAACTTAGATCTAACACAAGGGAAAGAAAATAACACAAGTGCTTGCTTCTTGAAAGCTGGAACTCACAATTAACCTCACTGAAAACTTGAGTGTTTGCTTTGGAAGTGTATGACTCTTTTGTGATTTTCGATAATAAGTATTTTGCCTTGAGCCTCATTTTACAGATGCAGATTAGGGCCTCTTCCAAGCTTAATTTCGAGCTGAATCTTGCTGGATTCTCTTGCAAAAATATCTTGACCAATTGGGCTTTATTTAAATAAAAAACATATCTTTTTTAAGATTCAGATTTCTTTCAAAAATAACTGGCCAATCATGTCTTTATTTTCATCCCGCCAACAGCTCCTGAATTCCACAATACCTCACTTTATTTTTGTAACAAATCTTTTCAATACTTTGATAAAAATAAATTAAAATCTCCACCGTTAATCCTCCAGATTAAATCTGGACCATTTGATCTTCTGCGCTAGTCCACATTTGGACCATACTAATTGATATGCAGTGATCATCTGATTTTGGCCATCCCTGGACCATACTTCCTAACCTCCTGATCTTCTGATCTCGGCCATCCTGGTCCAGCAAACTGATCTGCTGTGATCCTCTGATCTCGGCCACTACTGGACCACACTTTCTGTCCATCTGATTTCGGCCAACACTGGGCCATGGTCTGATCTTCTAATCTCGGCCAACACTAGGCCAAATAATTAAAACTGAACCATTGATTTGGAAATCTTCCCTTTGATCTGGACCAATTCTGGACTTGGTCTAGATTAAACTGAAATTAAATATGGACAAGTAATATTTCAGTCTGGACATTTTACCTTTCATTTTGGATCAGGTCTGGATCAATTCTGGAAATCATTTCTTCTGGTATGGACTTAGTTTCATACCCTAGACCATGCTATCTTCTGATCTGGGTATAATCTGGATTAATTTTCTTGTTCTGGACCCATTAATTCATCCTCTGATTAAGTCTGGAACAAGTCTGGACTGTTTATCATTTCACTGCCAGGCCATCTTCTGGTCAGAATAACTTCTGGAATAAATATGACATTTGACATCTTCTGGTCTGGAACAACTCTCCCTATGGTAGGATTCCTTCTGGTCTGGTCCAGGTCTCCTTCTGACTTTGCTTCCTTCTGTTCTGGCCCAACAAAGATATCCTCTGGTAGTGTTTTGACATCCTGGTGTATCCTCGTTCTGACATCCTGGTGTATCCTCTAGTAATTCCAGGATGCATTTTGGATGTATTTTCTGCTTCTGCAATCTTCAATTTCTGGTGGTATTTAATGTAATAATTCAAGGTACAAAATAAGATTACATGGAGCGCTTTTGTAAACATCAAAATCCTAAGTATTTAGAACCAACTTGGTTCCAACAATCTCCCCCTTTTTGGTGATGACAAAACCTTAACTTATTTTGCTAGTTTATAACTTGAAGACTTGAATTACTCCCCCTCAGACCAATCTCTCCCCCTAAGTCTAATACTGACTTTTTCTTCTCCTTTTCAACTCCTTCTCTTTTCAGTCTTTATTTTCTTCTCTTCTCCTCTCCTTTTCAACTCCTTCTTTATTCTCTCTTTCTTTTCTCTCTTCAGATTTCCTCTCCTTTTCAACTCCTTCTCTTTTCACTCTTTCTTTTCCTCTCTTTATTTTTCTCTCTCCCTGTTTCCTCTCCTTTTCAACTCCTTCTCTTTTCATCTCTTTCTTTTTCAATCCTTCTTTCTTTTTATCTCTCTTTTTCTACTTATTTCTCCTTTTTCTCTCTCTTTCCCCCTATTGTCATCAGCCAAAAAGAGGTCCTACTATTTTTGTATTTTTTGTTTTTCTCTTTACAAATTACATAAAGTAAAACAGAAAATAAAAGACAAAAAATAAAATTACAAGAAATTTAAAAAAATAAAAAAACTCCTAAGATGACTACTTGAACTAGTCAGATATGGAGGTAATGCTGAGATGCTTCTTGATGAACTCGAACCTATCTTCTGGTAATGCTTTGGTGAAGATATCAGCCCATTGATGATTAGTGTCCACAAACTGGATGCTTAAAGTTCCTTTTTGAACATGGTCCCTAGAGTATAAGATAGGGTTCTTGGTTAGGTTTATGGCTGAAGTGTTATCACAGAACAAAGGGATATTGGTTTCAAAGATGTTGTAATCTTCAAGTTGGTGTTTCATCCAGAGTAACCGTGAATTGCATCCTGCTGCTGATATATACTCAGCTTCAGCTGTTGACATGGCAATGGTGCTTTGTCTTTTGCTTGACCAAGAGATCAAATTATCACCTAAGAACGTGCAGTTGCCACTTGTACTTTTCCTTTCCAGCTTGTCTCCAGCATAGTCGGAATCACAAAAACCTGTGAGTTGGTAGGTGGGGGTTTTCGTGTATAACAGGGTACAGTTGGTGGTTCCTTTAAGGTATCTCATAATTCGTTGGACAGCAGTTAAATGGGATTCCCTAGGGTCAGCTTGAAATCGGGCACAGACACAAACACTAAACAAGATGTCAAGTCTAGAAGCAGTTAAATATAGAAGGGATCCAATCATACCTCTGCATATTTTCTAGTCTACCTTTTGGCTGGTTTCATCTTTCTGAAGTGAGCAGGTTGGGTGCATGGGGGTGGCCATAGGCTTACATTCACTCATTTTGAACTTTTTAAGAAGTTCTTTAGTATATTTAGATTGGTGAATGAGTATACCTGATTTACCTTGGTGAATCTGAATTCCCAGGAAGAACTTGAGTTCTCCCATCATGCTCATTTGGAACTCTTTCTGCATTATGTCAGAAAACTCTTTGCACAAAGTGCCATTAGTCGATCCAAATATGATATCATCAACATAAATTTGAATAATCAAAATATCATTTTTAATGGATTTCCTAAATAGAGTATTATCAATCTGGCCTCTATTAAATTCATTCTTAAGCAGAAAGTTACTAAGCCTGTCATACCATGCCCTTGGTGCTTGTTTTAAACCATATAAAGATTTTTTAAGTTTAAAAACATGGTCTGTAAAATCAGAATTTTCAAATCCAGGGGGCTATTTGACATAGATTTCCTCACTTATGTAGCCATTTAAGAATGCACTTTTAACATCCATTTGATACAGCATTATATCATGATTAGCAGCAAATGATAAAGGAATTGTAATTGCTTCTAACCTGGCCACTGGAGCAAAAGTCTCAGTGTAGTCTATACCTTCCTGTTGACTGTATCCTTGAGCTACAAGTCTGGCTTTGTTCCTTACCACTTCACCTTTTTCATTAAGTTTATTCCTGAACACCCACTTGGTTCCAATAATGTTTTTGTTTAGTCTGGGTATCAGATCCCAAACATCATTCCTTTGAAATTTGTTCAGCTCTTCTTGCATTGCAAGTATCCAACCTTTTACTTCAGATTTGAAGATTTGTCGTATTCTTGCTTGAAGCTTCTGCTTTTTAAAGTTCTTTTGCCGGCAACAGCTTCTGATTCTGATAAATTAACTTCCGGTTCTGGTAAATCTGTAACAGCTTCTGATTCTGATAAATCAGTTTCTGGTTCTGGTAAAACTGTAACAGCTTCTGATTCTGGTAAATATCCAGATTTCTCTTCTGACTTATCTTGGCTGTTTCTGACTTGATAAGATTTATCCTTTGAAGATTTGTCATGTGTTGCTGACTTGCTTGTATCCTTTACCTTTCCAAGTACTTCTGTTTCTTCTGCTTCTGCTCCCTTTGGTTCTAGTGAACCTGCACTATATTTATCTTGCTTTGATTTGTCAAGATGAAGCAGTTTGTCATATAACATAATATAGATAAAATAATTTAAAAATGAACTCAATACAGCCAAACCATTAATTCTGCTTCTGGTGATTTCTGCTTGTTTTTGAACCCATTAGAATGGTGTTTCTGCTGAAGTGTTCAATTCGTGTGAATCACCTGGTTCCTCTGACAGTTTGAAAACCTGCAGAATACTTATCTAGCTTTGATTTGTTAAGATCAAGCTTCTTGTTATCACAGTAAACATAAATATCAAATAATAATAGTATTTACAGCAAGATGTAACCTCTATGTCAGCAGTTTCAGTTTTACTCTGAAAATCCTCTTGCTTCTGATTTTCAGATTCCTAATCTGTATGTTCTGTGACTACATAGTTTGGATGAAGGGATTTGAATTCCCTTCCAGGTTTGAAGTCTTGATGAATCTCACTGGAGTGTTTGAAGAACTCTCCTGATTCTGATTCCTCTCTTTCTGCTTTGGCTGATACACCATGTTCCTCTGGTGATTCTGGAACTTATGGTGATTCTTGTAATCATACTGATTCTAATAATTAAAGTAATTCTGATGATCATACCTCAACCTTTGATACTGATACCTGTTCAGGTTCTGGTTTTGGTACTGATTCTGATTCTGGTTCCAGTGTTGGTTCTGGTTCCAGTTCCTGTGCCTCTGATACTGGTTCCAGTTCCTGTTCCTCTGATACTGGTTCCAGTTCTTGTTCTGGTTCCTGTTTCTGTTCCTCTGATACGTGTGATATCTTTGATATTTTCTATTCCTCCTATGATTCTGGTTCTGGTTCTGATAGGTGTTGTGTTGACCAGTTCTTCTTCTACCAGAGTCACTTGGCTTCTGTTTGGTAGATGTTGGAACATAAACCTTTTTCTGCTTGTGCATTGCCAACATCCATTGTCCAGGCACCATTGTTGGTGTCTCCTTCTGGTTGCTCAGAATATCTGCAACATAGACAATTTGATCTTTTGGTACCCAGAACTGATTGGGTCCAGGTTTGTTAGTCTTAACAGCTCTCTGATCTTGTTCAGATTTTACCATTGGACAAGATAGTTCAGAGTGACCTTTCTTAGCACAAACAATGCATAAAACATCAGAATGAACAGCTTTACTTTCAGTAATCGTTTCTGTAAAACCAAGACCTCTCTTTCCAGTGTTACTGTTTCCATAAATCATAGATGCATATTTACTTCTTTCCATTCCATTAGAAATAAAGTATTGAAAAAATTGTTCATGCATATCAGATTCACAAACAGTTTTGGAAGTGGAACAAACATTGCTTTTGAGAGTTTAGTTTTCAGATTTGAGTCTTGCAACTTCAGTGTTAAAATCCTTGTTTTCAGTTGCATACTCAGAATTTTGATTCTTTAAAACATGGACTTCTTTGGTTAGATTTTTCTTATCTTCCCTAAGAGTTTTCAGTTTTAAAGACATCTTATTATTTGCATTTAACAAGTCTTTTAAAGTCTCAATTAATTCAGATTTAGAGAGATCAGAAAATACCTCACTGTCTTCATCTTCTGATTATGTTCTAGAGCCTGAGTTGTATCCAGAACTTGACTTGGTATCAGCCATCAGAGACAGAATTGCTTCCTCTGATGTGCTTCCAAACATGCTTGTATGACTGCTTCGTTCATTCTTCCTTCTGCGTGCTTTCCTTTCTGAAATCATGCCTTTATGAGATCCAAAGGCAGACTTGATGTGAGCCATCTTTGCTGTTTCTGCCTCTTCTTCATCAAACGATTCTTCCTCTGATTCTGATACATCCCAGGCAGCCATCAGACCCTTCTTTCTGTATCTGGAACTCTTCTTGTGCTGTTTACCTTTTTCCAGATTTGGACATTCTGACTTGATATGTCCAGGTTTATTGCATCCATAACAAACAATACTCTTCTTGTCAAATTCTTCCTTTCCTTTGTTTGTATGTTTCTTCTTGAAGCTTCTTGTCTTCCTATTTTCCCAGAACTTAACCATCTTTTTGGTTAAGTAAGCCATATCATCACAGTCACTGTCAATATCCTCTGATTCTGATGCTGCCTTTGCAGCTTTTTTCTGTTTCGACTTCGGAGCCAGATTCTTCTGCTTCTTTGGTTTGTCTGCTTCTAGTTCTATTTCATGAGACCTGAGTGCACTGATCAGATCTTCAAGTTTTAAATTGTTCAGTTCTTTGGCTTGTTGAACTGCAGTAACCATTGGTCTCCACTTGGTTGGTAAGCTTCTTAGAATCTTCTTGACATGATCTGCTGTTGTGTAGCTTTTCTTCAAGACCTTTAGTCTAGGTATCAGAGTCTGGAATCTACAGAACATTCCATCAATGTCTTCATCATCTTCCATCTTGAACATCTCATACTGTTTGACCAGTATGTTAGCCCTTGCTTCTTAAACCTGCTGGCTTCCTTCATAGGTCAGAACCAGACTGTCGAATATGCTCTTTGTTGTTTCTTTATCTGTGCATCTATCAAATTCCTTGAATGTGATGGCACTGATGATGATGTTTCTAGACTTGTGATGAAGTTTGTGTAATCTGCTCTGGTTTCATATCATCCATGTCTAGTTCTTTAGTTGTATCTTCTGGATCAGTACGTGTAGTGTATCCTTTGACTACCATCTTCCATAATTCAGGATCTTGAGATATGAAGAAACTTCTCATTCTGTCCTTCCAATACTCAAACCTTTCTCCATCAAACAGTGGTGGTCTGTTGATGTTGCCTCCCAGTTCATCTCTGGATTCTACCATGTTGAACCCCTTGGACCTTTCCTCAAACACTGTTACGTGCTCAACCTTGAGACCGAGCTCTAATGCCAATTGAAGGTGCAAACACGAGAAGGGGGGGTTGAATTGTGTTTGACTAACTTGATTACTTTTCCCGTATTTACACTTTTAAAACAAAACTCGATGTATGAATAAAAAAAAGAGTTAGCAGCGGATATAAAGTAAAAATAAAACACATAATTTTTATACTCGTTCACCGTTAACGAGGCTACGTCCAGTCTCTTCACGTTGAAGGATTTCACTAATTCAAACCTTGAATTACAACAGTTCCACTGACCCTCCAAGTCAGTCTTCTCAAATAGTCTAACAATCCTAGACTCTTGAGGAATACAGCACCTGTCTTCTCCTGCCAATCTGACAATCCCAGATTGTAGAAGGAATTACAACGCCTTGAATCTAATTGCCAAGTAATCTGCTACCCCTTCTGACTCCCTCAGATTGTAGACTCTACTTCAAGAACTTAGATCTAACACAAGGGAAAGAAAATAACACGAGTGCTTGCTTCTTGATAGCTGGAACTCACAATTAACTTCACTGAAAACTTGAGTGTTTGCTTTGGAAGTGTATGACTCTTTTGTGATTTTCGATAATAAGTATTCTGCCTTGAGCCTCCTTTTATAGATGCAGATTACGGCCTCTTCCAAGCTTAATTTCGAGATGAATCTTTTTGGATTCTCTTGCAAAAATATCTTGACCAATTGGGCTGCATTCCTCAAAAGTCTAGGATTGTTAGACTGTTTGAGAAGACAGACTTGGAGGGTCAGTGGTATTGTTGTAATTCAAGGTTTTGAATTAGTTAAATCCTTCAAGGTGAAGGGACTGGACGTAGCTTCATTAACCGTGAACCAGTATAAAATTATGTGTTTGTATTATTACTTTATATCCGCTGCTAACTCTGTTTTATTCATACATCATGTTTTGGTTTAAAATAGCAAAAACAGAAAAAGTATTCAAGTTAGTCAAACACAATTCAACCCCCCTTCTCGTGTTTGCACCTTCAAAGTTTGACTTCATCAAGAAAAAACTAAACCTTACCCTTATCCTTGACCAATAGCCTAGTTGTGTTTTTACTGTATTTTTTTATTATTATTATTATTTTCGTATATTGTTTTTCAAAATAAATAAAAAAAGAGCAGAAGATGAAGAAAAAAATTCAGAGGATCTCCTTTATTCCTTCAATCCTTTTTGTCTAATGACCAAGGGGGAGAAGATGTATTTGATAAAGTATTTGGGGCATTAGACTTAGGGTGAGAAAAATAAAATTGGAGCTTAGTCTTAGGGGGAGTCAAAGTCAAAAGAAAGAAAAATAGTTATAAAAAATACAAAGTTTTGTCATCATAAAAAATGGGGAGATTGTTGGAACCAAGTTGGTTCTTTCAATTAAAGTTTAGATGTTAACAAAAGTATTTTATGAAAATCATATTTTGACTTAGAAGAAGTATGAAAAATCAGAGGATGTGAAAAATCAGAGGATGCATCACCAGAGGTTACACCAGAGGATGACGTCACTAGAGGAAGTCATCAGAGGATGACGTCAGCAGAAGATACCTCTAGAACATACAACCATAAGATACCTCCAGAAGTTACAAATCAGAAGCAAAAGATGCCATCAGAGGATGACGTCACCAGAAGATACGATCAGAAGATATCACCAGAGGATACATCCAGAGGATGTCATCAGATGATGCATCCAGAGGATAGCTTCAGATGATACCTGAGGATATCACCAGAGGATCCCATTAGAAGCAAGAATCAGAGGATGTCATCAAAGGCAAACATCAGAGGATATCATCAATCAGAGGATATCATCAGAGGGAAGAAACAATGACATCATCAGAGGATATTATTCTTGGGCCAGATCAGAAGGAAGTAGAGTCCAGAAGGAGACTTGGTTCAGACCAGAAGGAAACATGTCTAGAAGGAGACTTGGTCCAGACCAGAAGGAAACATTGTCCAGAAAGAAACTTTGTCCATACCAGAAGGAAACATAAGTCGGACTTGGTCTAGACCAGAAGATAGGATGATCTAGAATAGAAGACTTGGTCCAGATCAGAAGATCAATGGTCCATATTAGAAAATCACACAATCCAGATCATGAGATAGAATGGTACAAATCAGATCACATGGTCCAGATCAGCAGATCATACGGTCCATAATTTACATCATAATGCAGATTAGTGAAGACTTGATTAAAATTCAAAAATCACTGAAGACTTGAAGGAAATTCGAATGAAATCTGAAGCTAAAAGATACGGTTTGAAATTAAGAGAAACAAGATTGGTCAACAAAATTTTCAAATGTAATCTGAAGCTAAAAGATACGTTTTGAAATTAAGAGAAACAAGATTGGCCATCAGAATTTTCAAAGGAAATATGAGCAAGATTTATCTCGAATTTAAGCTTGGACAAAGCCCTAATTGCAGCAATAAAAGGAGGCTTCAGGCAGCAACATTAGGCATTGAAAATACAAGAACTCAAGCTTCATATTCAACATAATCTGAGAGTTCAAAAGAGAGAATCACTTGAGCGCAAAAGCAATATTTTCTAAGTGTTTTCGAGAAATAAAAATAGTGCAGTATTCAGCTTTCCAGAAGCAACTTTGCAAAGTTCCAAACCCTTGTAATCAAACCCATTAGAGGTGTAGATTCCTTCTTCATTCTGGGTTTGTCAGATTGGTAGGAGAAGACTTGACTTGTAGGGTCAAGGTGTTGTTATCGTTCTTCAAAAGTCTAGGGTATTCAAATACAGCTTCGTATTTTCCAGAAATCTCAGTTTTAAACACTGTTTTATGAATTTTAATAGTTTGGGAAACATTGGAAAGACTTAAGATAAGTAAGAATGGAATTTTGAGATAATGCAAATTGTTAATGATTACTTGACTGTTTAATCATGATTGTGATGATGATAATATTGATTGTGTTGAGATGTTTTGAAAGATGATGGAAAGGTTGAATTTTCCTGATAATGCATATTGTTTCAGTGAAGAGAAAACACTGCATATTCATACATTTCATAAGTCAAGTGGTGACCGTGATGGGCCACAGAGTAATGCGGTAACCTTGATGGTCCGTGAAGTTAAGTAGTAACCATAGTAGTGGGCTACAGAATGGATGCATGTTCGTGGTGGTCCATTCTATCCGTGCGAGGATTTAACTTCTGTGTATTTGGCCTGTGAGAGGATAATACACGTGAGAGTAGTAATCGTGATGGGTTGTAGAGTGGCCACGTGTTTGTGGTGGTCCATTCTATCCGGGTTCAGAGTGGCCGCGTGTTCGTGGTGGTCCATTCAAATACGTAAAACGTGCTGGTCTGTTGAGCGACTGCACTGGTGCTGATCTGTTAAGCGATTGCACCTGGTCTTGAGGGCCGTTCAAGTCAAACATATTTAAATTGTGCTGGTCTGTTGAGCGACTGCACTGGTGCTAATGTGTTGAGCGATTGCACCTGGTCTTGAGTGCCGTTAAAGTCAAACATATTTAGATTGTGCTGGTCTGTTGAGCGACTGCACCTTGGAAATTCCAAGAAATTGTATACATGAGCATATACATATTGCATCGGGGGGATTGACCGGTGGGTCACGAAATTGGTTATGTGATGATGATTTGAAATTGATGTGTGTGAGTACTTTATGAAATCTGAATTTCTGATAAATGATTGTGATTGCTGAAGTGGTGGCTGTACTTACCACATATTTTTCATATTAATAGGTTGCTGTTTTGAAAAAGTATACATATCATGAAATTTCAAATGAGCATCCTTAATTTTCATCATTGTCATATGTTATACCATGGGTGAATCTGTCTGTGATATAAATGCTATGTGATTATTTGTTAATTTTGGTCGGTGACCCTTTACTATTATATGTGGAAATTGGGCTTTGCCCTTAGATGATACCCGAACCCTTCCTACCGACGGGTACATTAACGACGGAGACGTCGTTAGTTTTCCTTGATCTTTACGCACAACGTATTTGTAGACAACGCAAAGGGGCGGACAGCTGGCTGGAGACGAGACTTGTAAAGGATGCGGCGGAGACCATGCTACTGTAGCTTAGTGCATGATCAGTTAGAGTTGATGTATAGGATTTTGAACTGGAAAATGTAATTGGTTATTTTGGGAATTACTGTATAACTTTTCCGCTAATATTTTTCCGTACTCTTATATTTCCTATTAAGATCATGACACTATTATCTTTTGAAATATATTAGTGTTTATTATTAATTTCCAGAATTAAATACTTAGTGATATTACGATGAATTACGTTCATCGATTAATCTATGACGTACTATATTATGAAATGAATTAAAGGAAATTTTATTTCAATCTTTTTTAATTAAATCGGGAAACAATTGTTTTACTTATTTATTATAAAAAAAATTGAATTAAAGGTTGAATTGTGTTTGCCAAAGTTGAAAACTTTTTGCTGATTTGATGAAGGCTGGTTGACTTTTATGAATTACTTGGATAAGAAGCAATCGAATTCAGAGGCAGCAAATAATGAAAGCATAAATATTTGGACAGATAGATTTATCCTGGTTCACCACTAACTTGGCTACATCCAGTCCCTTCATTCAGAAGGCTTTCATCCACTAATTCAAATACCTTGAATAACAAAACACCTGACCCTCCAAGCCAGTCTTCCCAAACAGCCTGACAACCCTAGACTTTTGAGGAACAAACCACCTTGACCATACAAGCCAAGTCTTCTCCTAACAACCTGACAACATCATATTGAAGAAGGAACTAAACCACTATTGGGTTGGATACAAAAGATTGGAACTTGAGTAGTTGCTTCTAACAAAGCTGATAATAATAATAACTCCCACACTTCAAGAAAAGAACACTCAGAAAATATTTCTAACTTGAACAAGTGTTTCTCTCTTTGAACTCCAAGATAAATTTGAAAATTTGAGCTTATGAGTTCTTCTACTCTTTTCTGATTTTCGATGATTTTCTTCTTCAGCCTTGAGTATCTATATATAGTTAAAATTTGGGCTTCAATTTAGTCCTTGTTAAATTTTGAATTGTATCTTGTTCAGATTGAGTTTGTAAATTCTTTAGATTGATTATGTTCATATTTTGTTGTAGATAAATCTTGATCAAATCTTCAACAAATCTTCTTCAAATCTTAATCAAATCTTCTTCAAATTTTGATCAAATCTTCTTCAAATCTTAATTAAATCTTCTTCAAATGTTGATCAAATCATCTTCAAATCTTGATCAAATGTTATTCAAATTTTAATTAAATCTTCTTCAAATCCTGATCAATTCTTCTTCAAATCTTGATCAAATCTTAATTAAATCTTCATCAAATCTTGACCATATTTTCTTTTCAACTTGGTTAAAGATTTTATTCAATTATAAATTTAAATAAAATCTTATTTTAGATTTTCATCAATTATAATTATGAATCAAATCTTATTTTAGATTTTCTTCAATTATAAATTTAAATCAAATCTTATTTTAGATTCTCTTCAATTACAAATTTAAATCAAATCTTATTTTAGATTCTCTTCAATTACAAATTTAAATCAAATCTTATTTTAGATTTTCTTCAAAAACATGAATCTTCTTTCATACTCTTTGAAATCAAATATATTGTTCTCATAAAATACTTTTGTTAACATCAAAACTCTAAACGTAAAACCAACTTGGTTCCAACAGTTTTCAACTCTATAAATACTAAAGTCCCACATTGGATAGAAAACATATGTTTTCATCACTATATAAAGAGTGTCAATTTCTTGTGAAAAGCACACCAAAGTTGGATGCATTTTCCAACTTTCTCTTTTCTCCCTTTTTTATTCTTCTTGATATATTTCTGAGCCACTTCTCCCCTTTCTTTCTGTCCCTTCGAGTTTTAGGGGTTCTAATACCAAATTCTTTTAGAGCAATTTTTATGTCGTAGTCCCTTCGATTTTTGAGTGGTTATAATACCATTATCCTTTTAGAGCGGATTTTATGCCACAGTTCCTTCAATTTTGAGTGGTCCTAATACCACGGTCTTTTTGGAGCAGTTTTTATGTCGTAGTCCCTTTGATTTTGAGTGGTTCTAATACCACAATTCTTTTTGAGCAGTCATAGTACCATATTGCGAGTGACTTTAACCGCCATATTAAGAGTGACTTTAACTCTCATATTGAGAGTGACTTTAACAACCATATTGAGGGTGCAATTCTAGAACGGTTTTCTACAGTGCAGTGAACTCCGATACCGTGTATCTGAGCTGTTTTATCCTGGGGACTTCGTGGTTGATAGTCTACTTTGCACAATTTGGGTAGTGCCTGAAATGTCTTAAAGAGAGCGACCTAGTCCGCGACTCAACCCAGTAATATCTTCGGTGACATAAATTTATGAAATAGCTTTTCGGAACTCAAAAAACAAGAGTTTTTAACGAGACGTTTGTTTGTATCTCTGTTGAATTATATTTTTATTTTTAAATTTTAATCTAGTTTCCCAAATTGCTTGGTTACTCATTTTCTCGTTTTAATAAATTTATTAAAGTGCTTCAAATTGTTTGATTTAAGATACCAATATACTTAGACTGATATTTTTGGAGTCTAATTTTATTTAAGAAACCACTTTAATTAAGAGAAATGTTATTTGAACACATTTTTTGACACAAATACAAACACAAATACAATATGACCCACATTTATGGAAGAAGAGAGAGAGATGGAGGGAGTATGGCCCACATTTATGTCATCATAGTATGTATAAAAAGTAAGTATTGTATTTGTATTTGTATTTGTGTCAAAAAATGTGTTCAAATAACATTTCTCTTAATTAACTATTGTATTTTAAACTAATTAATTATTCAATTGTGTTATTGAAACACAAAACTTGACACATGATGTAGTGTTCATTTTTTTTAGCTTTTCATTTTTAAAAAAAAATGAACTCATTTGTAACACAAAATACAAATTTATTTCATTAATTACTTCCTTAATCACTTATTAAATATATATTCCATTAATTATTAAATTAAATAACATTAATTTTTTAACCACTAAATCACGTTACAATGATTAGTATATTATATTTTAGTGGTTAATAAAATATATATTAAATAAGTAATTAATAATTTATATTTTATTAATTAATGACATAAATAGTGTCATGTCAAATTTGTGATTTAAAATAACATTTTTCTTAATTATTTTTTAAAGGTGTGCATAACTATAAAAGCTGATATAAATGTCTCTATTTTTTCCTTCTCTATTTATAATTTATATGAAAAAAATAGACACAAGAAAGTTGAAAAATAAATTCCACCACTAAGTGAATTTTACTATCATTAAATTTTTTAAATTTATGTGTGTTTATCTCTCCAAATTAATTAACCATAAATAGATTTAGAAGAAAATGAGAGGATGCTATCATCTATAAAAGTGACAATTTTTATTAGGGAAAAAGCGTCACATTTTTCGTCGTTTTTGATTATTTGTGACACAGATCCATTACACTGATGACAAATCAATAACCGCTTCATTGAATAAAAACTACTCTCTGTACCCAAAAAAAAGGAGTCTTATTCGTCGCTCACATTTCTCTTCTCCTCCGCGTATGTTTCCAATCTTCAATCATCTCTTCCTTTTCGTTTTCCATTTGTTAAACACCTTTTACTATTGCTTGTTGTATGCATCAAAATTCCAATTAATTTAATTTTTCATAACATTGCCGTTACTATTTCCTTCTTTTTCATTCTTCAATGTGTTGTTTTCATAATTCCGTTTATTGTTAGTGGAAATAAGGGTTATTGTTGGTTTCTTTTTTTATGAATAAAATCAGCTTCAAATTTAGGAAAAATTTAGCACTTCTTTTATTTCACTCGGTGATAGTGTGAGTTGGAAAAAAGAAACTGTTAAGAGTTCAAATTTATCTAGCTTTTCCCTGTTTTTGTGTCAATTATGGTTTATTTGAAATCGAATTATGGAGTGTAATTAATTTAGAGATTACATTTTGATTTGCATTGTTATCATCTTTAGTTTGATTAAATACTGTAATTTTAATAATGATATTAAGAGTATTCTTCTCTTGAATGGTTATGTGCTTGGAAATGACTTAAGAACAGGGAATCTTATTTATAATGAAAAAAGAGTATTCTTCTGTTGAATAATATGTTTTATAAAGCTTTGTGTGGTAGCTACTTTTTTAGTTGCAGTAAATAGAGTATTTTGGGAAGTTGTAAATGTAGTACTCTCTCCTTTCACTATTATAGCCAAAAAAGTAAATTCAAATCTTACTTTTCACTCATTTAGTGCTAGTATTTCTAATATAACCTTATTTTAATAAAAAACATTTGAGTCTTTGACATTCAAAGACACAATTTAGTAAATTTGTATTATATTTTACATGAAATCTAGTAAATTAATTGTAATTAACTAAATTTCTTAATAACTTTGAAAATAATTATTTTCGCTTATAATAGTAATGGGAGGGAGTATTTTGTGGGGATTTGTGTAATGTAGTGGCATTGGTTTTCTATCATGATGCTATTCATTTAGCGACATTGTTTTTCTATCAGGATGCAATTGGACCACACAGCCGATACAACGACCCTCAGTTATTGGTTAAATTGGAGGGCCTTTGTATGTGTATTTTCTGTTTTGCTGTCTATGGTTCTTGCGTCTTATACAATATGGAAGAATGAAAGTTCAAGGAACCTCACATTTGGCAAAGGAGAAAACCAGCAAGACAGGACTTTGTGCGGCGATGAAGCGTGGAAGCCATGCCTCAAGGACATTCACCCTGTTTGCTTGCTAGCTTTTCGAGTTATTTCATTCTCTTCTCTTTTGGCATCATTAATTGCCAAAATCCATGTCAGTAGTGGCCTAGCATTTTACTATTACACTCAGTGAGTATTTCCAATTCCATTTTGTTGTCATCTCTCTTTATGTACTTGATTTACTTATGGGTCCTGTCATGCTTATGGTTTTTGGATTTCTTCCAGGTGGACCTTCACTCTGGTTACAATTTATTTTGGGGTATGGTTCTTGATTCTCCTTGGATGCCTTTAATTTGAAACCAACCTCATTCATGTATCTAATTTGCAACTTTGTGATGTTTTTAACATTCAAATATATAGTAGTTGGGAAAAGGTTAATGGGAAATTTAATTCCTGATGTCTTTATATGCTTATGTCTCACAATTTGAACTTTCTTTTTGTAGTGTGCCTCTATGCTATCAGTGTATGGGTGTTATATGTATAGAAATTCAACAGACACCACCTTTAATGATAATATTTCTAGAATAGATACAGAGCAAGGTCCATATATGCCTCTCTTACACCAGGATGTCACAAATGAATCTAGAACGGAACACTTTGCTGATCCTCACATTAACATACCGAAGAATCAAATTGCACCAGTTTGGAGTTACATTTTTCAAATTTTATTCCAGGTATCAACATGAATTAAATAGATATACACAAACCTGGGTTTATTGTATGTTGATAAATTGAGTCATTTGCTTTCCCTTACATTTGTTTGTTTCTTTCTTATGCTTGTAGGAGATGTATACATTATTTTTCTCTTCTAAGTGTGATCCATCTTCTATTCTTTTTTGTTTTGCATCTTGCTTTTTTAGCGCCTTCAAATGCATGGTTTGTCCATGCTTGTTTGCTTGTGTGAATTCCATGTGCATAATAGCTACCAGTGTTGTGAAATGGTGGGCATGGTACTGCAATGATGGATTGGTGTGGTGGATTTTTGCACACTCACAATGCCTGCCATGGCGGCGCTATAGACCGCAATGGTGTGTTCATATGGCAGATGTTTTTGGCCTTCCACCATCTGACAACATTGATAGCTACTCTCTCTATATCTAATCTTTGGTCTTTTAAGTTTTTTATTTGTGTCCCAAAACTTAGGTTGATTTATGAAACCAAGATACAATTAAGCATGTTTTACCATTCATGCCCTTACAAACATCAAAATCTTACATCAAATGAATTTTAATTTTACCAAATGAATTAATGGTAAGTGAGTCTATATTTGTCTAAATTTATTATTTTTTAGTGTGTGCCCAAATCTTAAGGATAAAAAATCGGGGACGTAGGCAGTAATTTATTAAGCTGAGGTGCATGCCGACTTATCTGAATGTTTTGGACCTAATTGCATGAAAAGTCAGATAATTTTGCATGTTAATGAAGTTCAACTGGATACCTGACCCTCCATCCTTTTTCATAATTTCTAAAGTTTTACATCTATACACAATGATTACTATGTTGCATTACTTTCCCTCTATATTAATATGTTTCTTTATGTATTTAAACAGATTAGCGCAGGAGCAGTCATGCTTACGGATTGTGTTTATTGGATCATTATTTTTCCATTTCTCACCCTGAGAGATTATGAGTTAAACTTTGTGAGTAGCAACTGTAAAGATTTTCATACTCTCACAATCTTGCTTTGTGCTAATATTAATTGTTTCTAAAGTTTCTTTACCACTAGCTAATCTAATGGGTGGCATAAACTTAAACTGTTATAAAGGGTTGAATTTGGGGTTCATGGTGAGCCAGTTGATATGTCCAATACAATAAGGTCAAGGTTACTAGATTTTAAAGAAGGACTCGCCGAAGTTCATTTTTTTATTAGGAGTTAATCCAAGAGTCCATGTTCAATTGGCATATGACGATTTATGATACTATGTATTTTATGACTATTAATTAAAGCATTTTATTTTGGTTTACATGTGTTCTTGCACGCATGCTAAGAGGTACATCTGCTGTGGATCTGAAATTAGTATGTTCTGTTTTGACTGGAGACATCAAAATGAGGTGTCTGGATCAATATATAAATGATCTGATTTGCAATGATTTTGAATTCTTACATCAAGATTTTTTTCCTGAGGGTAAATTAAGTGTAAGTAATCCTCAGTCATTGTAGGTAACCCTCTCTCATTGTTTTTTCTTGTAATTCCTATATCTTAAAGTGTAGGTAACCCTCGCTCATTGAGCTTATCAACACCTATCGTATATTCATTGTTGTGCTTCTCTCATCATCCATGCTCTAGAACCATTGCGTCTAATTGTGAGAGAGTGTGTTGGAAAATTAGTCTTCATTGCGACAACCCTGCAGTCTGTTGTTGAGATAATTCATTTTCCTTCATTGCATTGAACACTTTTAGTGTGCTGGTTGAGTTGGTGGTATTTTTTTTTATTGAGATTGTTGAGTAGGTGGATTTAGTTCCCATATATTGCCGATAGATATGGTCTTTCAAGTACTTACAAGGCTTAGACAGTTCTCACCTTTACTGGTTTTTTTTGGGATGAGTAATGATGTGTGTCCGAATTCTAAGAATAATCGTAATTAGGATACTTGCAACATTGGACATCGCCTTTGGGGATAATCAACGTGTTGCCCAACTTGACCCTCGGTCTCAGAACTCTAAATTTTAAATTTAACAACATATAAAGTAGATTCATGATGATAATATTAAATTTAAAAATATATGATATTTTGGTCTTAATATTATTGTTTTCTATGACAATATTTTCTTTTTGCTCCCCTCATTTCTTGTATTACATGTCCTAATGATGTAGTCCGATCATTTTTCTCCTCCTTGTGTAGATGACAGTGAACATGCATACACTAAATTTAGTTTTGCTCTTTGGTGATGCAGCTTTAAATTGTCTGGTGAGTGTTTTTCATACACTCTTTAGAATCCTCATTTAGAGTAATTGCAAAAACTGATGTTAAATTAGTTTAACCTACACGTTTCAGCGAATACACTGGTCTGGGATGTCTTTCTTTGTCTTATGGACAGGTGTTTATACCATTGTTCAGTGGATAATTCATGCTTGCGTCTCAATTTGGTAATCTACGCTATATTTATGCATGCCAGATTTTGCAGATACAATGGTTTAAATAACAATGGTGATCGATTGTTCTCATTCTTACAGGTGGCCTTACCCATTTCTTGATTTGTCATCGCCTTATGCACCATTGTGGTAAGCTATTTCATTCTGTAGTACTAAATAAATTTTCAAATTAAATGTGGCAGAAATAATATTACTGAATCATCCTGGGTTCTCATTGCACGATGCTGTACATATTCATTTTTCTTGTGGAGCATAAGGCATTTTGAGAAAAGGGATTTTCCTTTTCATGTAAGGTTTTATTCTGAGGATTTGTAAGTACAATATTAAAGTGAACAATCACGAAACAGAATGAAAACTTTGCTTAGAATCAATTTAAATGGCTTCTGTATCGAGGAATCTTGGATTATATCCTAGTCCTCATTTTCCTTTCACTTTTTGAATATTTCCAATTAATAATATGCTTAATCCAATTTGTTTGTTTTGAATTGTAGGTATTTGTTGGTGGCATTTATGCATATTCCATGTTTTGGCTTCTTTATGCTGATTCTAGAAATAAAACACTATGTCTTGTCAAAATGGTTCCCATCCTCTTGTCAATGCTAAAGATTGAATGGTATCGAAGTTGGATGCAATTCCCTTAAAATCAAAAATCAAACGCTGTTTAGCCTGTGCCAAAACTGGATTCACTCTCTCAACTGTTTAATTTTCGAAATCTGGTCTGCTGTGAGATAATCAGAATGCTCATCTGCCTATGTCTCACAACTCATATAAGTGTGTACTTGTGTTCAAAGTCACTTGTGTCCACTGAGATCGTATGTTTCAGTTAATGCTGAAATCTCTTCCCATATAGTTTTAACAAGATATATCATGGTAAAAGTTACTTATGTACAAAGAAATGAAAAGTGTAACACCCTGAATTTTTAAGGCGTCAACTTAATATATTATAAACTCGAGTGTATATATATGTTTTTTAAGGAGAATTGTTGCTAACAACATTGTAAAAATTTACTAAGTAAATGTATACTGATCTCGTCTCTAAATTAATTAAATAAAAAGTCTCAATTAAATTCTAATATAATAATCAAATGACATCGTTTAAATTATTTTTCGTTGGGGCTTCATATTCAAAATAAAAACTAAATTTAATTATGATATAACGCAATTTTTTTCGAAAGGTGGCATAGTAAACTAAATAATCTAAGTCTTATTTATTCATGGTAGATAGTGCAAATGCAATTTATAAATTTGTCACTTCAAAATAAAACTTGCGTACAGAAATAATCACATAAAAAATAATTTTATCGCAAGTTAGACATAAGAAGTATAATCACAACTTAGACATAAGAAATATAATCACAATTTTATATCACCAAAAATCTATAATGTTTAAATTAGTATTCACGTTTTATGCAAAGCTCTTATGATCTCGATAATTATCCCATACAAATGGAAATTAAATTCAACACCGCCACAAAAACCTTGAACACCAAGGTCCAAATAATAGCTACCAATCATACCAATGGAGAATCAATTCACAACCTAACTACAAAGCATCTACACTTTTTCAAACTACATGGTTAGGTTAATTTTTGTAACAAGAAAAGATGTACAAATAACATATTTCATTTACATATTAGACTAAAATACACATTTCAACAACGATAACACATCAACCACAGTTCTACTCGTAAAATACTCCAACTGATAGAACTAAATATTACAACCACATACACCAAATTTTTTATATTAATCAACATATCTATTAACATCTCTATCATGTCAGGTTTAGTCGGAATTCATTACAACCGATTGATATATATCAAACCACACCGACGACAATTAGCCATATAAATAAATCAATGTGCTTACAACAAGTTTTTTTTCCTCATTGACTGAAGTATGAAGTATGTCTGACTATCCAATATAAATTGATTTTTACAAACTTGTCACAATTAATAATTATTCTTTTTTTTTTCATAAATATTTCTCTTAATAAAATTTAACTATTTCCATAAATTCAATCATATTTATATGTCAAAGTTTTCCATTCACAATCATATGTTTAGTTACTTTTTGAGATAATTATTCCATAGTCATCCACACAAATTAATTGTTTTATTTATTTATTGAGCACAAACAAACATATCAAACATCACAGTTAATTCATAAACCAATTAATTCAAGTTATAAGGGACCAAAGGTGGACAAGTAAGTCAAGGCAATTCATAGATTGGAGGGTAAGTAACATACATGCAGCCATACGAGTGTAAAACAAGGCGAGGGTCATGCATTCATAAAAATAAGGGAACAAGCCATTTCTAATAACTGGGACCATGTGAATTTGATGATGGATAATACATCAATGGCAAAGAATTAGAGGTTACACGAGAATTTACTCACAGATAATAATAGCAAAATAATTTATGATTTTAATTGCACGACAGTTTTAATAGTTAACACAACAGTATATATTCATGTATATGTTTTGTAAGGAAGTGTTCTTTTTGAGTTTTGAAAATTTTTTTTTCAGTCATTAAAGAAAATTATTGGATTGAATTGAGTACTAGGTCGCTCTCACGTTTTACAACACTGCTTAAATTGTACAAGACAGATTATCAATCACGAAGTCTTCAGCATAAAACAGTTCAATTACACTCGAAAATCTGAAGAGACATTATGTTTGGTAAATTGACAAAAAAAAATTTGGAACGAAGTTGAAAAGGGAGAAGAGAGAAAACTTAAAATGTTTCAAAGTTTTGGTGCATTTTCTAAATTGAGCGGAATCCTTTATGTATAGAGGAGTTCTGCAACTAATTGGAGCAGAAAACGTGGTTCGTTTGATCCGATCTGCGAAACTGTTGCACGCCTACTTTGAACAAGTCAGCGAAACTGCCGTGTGAAATTTGGGGGGAGTTGAACGAATCAGTTGTTGACTGTTGACTTGATGGAGGGCACAAAAAACGTGTCAAAAAAAATATAAGAGAGAAAAACCTACACATTAAAAAATTAAATTTTATTTTTTATTTTTTTTTCATGTACTAAAAAAAAAATACACCACTTAGCCCAAACTCCAACCGAGAGCCGAGTTGGATGAACAGCAGCGCATGCGTATGGTGTTCGTTTTAAGTGCGTTCTCTGCCCTTCACAAAATTGAGTACCCTTGGGGTACACTCCAAAAGTCATACCTCCACTTTATAAACACTACTGGTGTGTGATATCCCTCATACGTGGGACTTCTACAATTTTTCAATTCACATAACACTAGCTCTAACTTTCAACATCATTTCCAACAATCCCCTACTTAAATTTATAAAAGTGTTTCTGAAATAGCGTCAAACGCTTCTATAAGACTGTGCATAAACAAATGTATCTTCTGACTTGAACCTTTGCATAACAAGTAAGATTCAAATTCAACAAGAGTGACCCATAGTCTTAAACTGTATCTTTGACATCAAATCCACACATAACCTTTTTGCATGGTGTAATCTCAAAAGCTTGTGCATTAATGGCCTTGCACATCTATCCTAGTATGGTGAACCCTCTAGGAATTCTCCATCAAAATTCCATAGGAAGCAGCCCCACTTCCACATTCACAAAGGTGAGTCTATCAAGTACTCCATTCCTATAGCTAGGTACTCCACTCCACATAGAGTATAAATCTCATTAAGAGTTTCTATTACCTCATCCTATCTTCGCTTCAGGAATCATGCTTCTATAATTTATAATAGCATGTGTATCTCATATCACTTCACAATTTGTTATTATCCATTGAACATAACTCTTGGGATCTCCATTCTCTTATGTCGGGTTACCATCATGAGTGACTCATTGATAAAAAAATATTGCAAAAGTATAGACAACATTTTTTGAGTTCAAGGTAATAGATTTGTATGTGTTGCATATAACTTTATACCATGATTATTGAAACGTTGCTAACACTTTTAGTCTTCACTTTTTAAGTGTTTAGGCCACGATGATGAAAATGTTTTAAACCAAACTTTTTATTTGTTCTTTATACTTTTAGCCACGAACATTCAAATGTTGTATACTTTTTTAGTCTACATTTTTGTAACACCCCGAGTTTAAAATACAGCGCGAGTGTATTTTTTTTCAATAAATAATTAAAATGAGTTTTCCAAAATTAATGTCAAGGGAATTAAAATAAAATTTTCATCAGTTCATTTCAAAAGAGAACACCCGGCTTGTGGCCACTAAATAGCATCAGAGTGCAGAATAATACAGCGGAAAAGTATACATTAATTCCCAAAATAAAATTACATTTCCCAACTTAAAATCCTAGACATCAAGTCTAACTAATCATGCACTAAGCTACAGTAGCACGGTCTCCACCGTATCCTCTACAAGTCTCGTCTTCAGCCAATTGTCCGCCCATCTGCGTTGTCCACGAATACGCCGTGCGTGAAAAATAGGGAAAACTAACGACGTTATCGTCGTTAGTGTAACCGTTGGTGGGACGGGTTCGGGTATCATCTGAGGGCAAAGCCCAATTTCCACAATAATAGTAAAGGGTCACCGACCGAAATTAACAAATAATCACATAGCATATATTTCACAGCAACAAATACACCCATGCATATCATATAACAATGATGAGAAAAAGATGCTCATTTTGAAATTTCATGACATGTATGCCGTTTCAAAATAGCAATCAATTAACATGGAAAAATGTCATAAGTACAGCCAATACTTCAGCAATCATAATCATTTATTAGAAATTCAGATTTGAAAAAGTACTTATACACATAGCAATTTCCAATCATCAACATATGCCCAAATCATGACCCACCGGTCAATCACCCCGATGCAATATGTTTATGCTCATGTATACAATTTCTTGGAATCACTAAGGTGCAGTCGCTCAACAGACCAGCACAATTTATATGTATGATAGACTTTAACGACCCTCAAGACCATGGTGCAATCGCTCAACAGATCAGCACCAATGCAGTCGCTCAACAGACCAGCACGTTTCACATATTTGAATGGACCACCACGAACACGCGGCCACTCTACAACCCATCACGGTTACTACATTCACGTGTATTAGCCTCTCACAGGCCAAATACACAGAAGTTAAATCCTCGCACAGATAGAATGGACCACCACGAACACGCGGCCATTCCGTAGCCCACTACTGTGGTTACTACTTAACTTCGCGGCCCATCGCGGTCACCACCTGACTATGAAATGCATGGACATGCAATGTTTTCTCTTCACTGAAAACAGTATGCAAAAAAAAAATCAGAAACACTCAACCTTTCCAGCATTCCCCCAGAACATCTCAACACAATTAACTTCATCATCAACACATCAATGATTAAACATTTAAGCAATCATTATCACTTTACATTATCTCAAAATTCCATTCTGAATTATCATAAGTCTTTCCTCAACTCTTTAAAATTCATAAAACAGTGTTTAAAACTGAGATTTCTGGAAAATACGAATCTGTATTCGAATACAGCCTCTCTGTATTCGAATACAGGAGCCAAAACAGTGCAGAATTAACACTCTGTATTCGACTACAGCCCCCCTGGTAGTCGAATACAGAGGCAGTCTCAGTGCACAAATCAACATTTTTCACTACATCAGTAAAGTCCCAAAAACTTCATCACCCTCACTTCAAACTATCACAAAAAAATCCATTTTAATTCGTCATAAACCTTCCCAATACTCCCCAACACGTAGGGTTCACAAAACAATGTTGAAAAACTTGGAATTTCTGAAAACTCGAATCTGTATTCGAATACAGATCCCTTGTATTCGAATACAGAAGCTGAAATTGTAATTTCAACATTCTGTATTCGAATACAGAATGCCTGTAGTCGAATACAGAAGCCAAAAACAGAACCAGAAAGATCAACATCAGAACATCAGAAACAGAACCAGAATGATCAACATCTGAACATCAGAAACAGAACCAGAATCAGAATCATCAACACCAGAACATCAGAAAACAGAACCAAAATCAGAACGATTCACACCAGAATCATCAGAAGCACAACAGAACGATTCACACCAGAATCATCAAAAGCAAAACAGAACGATTCACACAAGAATCATCAGAAGCAAAACAGAACGATTCACACCAGAATCATCAGAAGCAAAACAGAACGATTCACACCAGAATCATCAAAAGCAAAATAGAAGGATTCACACCAGAATCATCAGAAGCAAAACAGAAAGATTAACACCAGAATCATCAGAAGCAAACCGAACGATTCACACCAGAATCATCAGAAGCAAAACAGAAGGATTCACACCAGAATCATCAGAAGCAAAACAGAACGATTCAAACCAGAATCATCAGAAGCAAAACAGAACGATTCACACCAGAATCATCAGAAGCAAAACAGAAGGATTCACACCAGAATCATCAGTAGCAAAATAGAAGGATTCACACCAGAATCATCAGAAGCAAAACAGAATGATTCACATCAGAATCATCAGAAGTAAAACAGAATGATTCACACCAGAATCATCAGAAGCAAAACAGAATGATTCACACCAGAATCATCAAAAGCAAATCAGAATGATTCACTCATTAATCATCAGATGCAAAACAGAATGATTCATACCAGAATCATCACATGCAAAACAGAATGACTCACTCCAGAATCATCACAAGCAAAATAGAACGATTCACACCAGAATCATCAGAAGCAAAACCGAACGAATGACACCAGAATCTTTAGAAGCAAAACAGAACGATTCACACTTGAATCATCAGAAGCAAAACAGAACGATTCACACCAGAATCATCAGAAGCAAAAAAGAACGATTCACAGTAGAATCATCAGAAGCAAAACAGAACGATTCACACCAGAATCATCAGAAGCAAAACAGAAGGATTCACACCAGAATCATCAGAAGCAA
>JBBPBO010001986.1:29828449-29927494 GCA_037974295.1 Cicer cuneatum | reverse complement strand
AACGATTCACACCAGAATCATCAGAAGCAAAAAAGAACGATTCACAGTAGAATCATCAGAAGCAAAACAGAACGATTCACACCAGAATCATCAGAAGCAAAACAGAAGGGTTCACACCAGAATCATCAGAAGCAAAACAAGAGGATTCACAACAGAATCATCAGAAGCAAAACAGAATGATTCACACCAGAATCATCAAAAGCAAATCAGAATGATTCACTCATGAATCATCAGATGCAAAACAGAATGATTCATTCCAGAATCATCACATGCAAAACAGAATGACTCACTCCAGAATCATCACAAGCAAAACAGAACGATTCACACCAGAATCATCAGAAGCAAAACAGAACGATTCACACCAGAATCATCAGAAGCAAAACAGAACGATTCACACCAGAATTATCAGAAGCAAAACAGAACGATTCACACTTGAATCATCAGAAGCAAAACAGAACGATTCACACCAGAATCGTCAGAAGCAAAAAAGAACGAATCACACCAGAATCATTAGAAGCAAAACAGAACGATTCACACCAGAATCATCAAAAGCAAAACAGAAGGGTTCACACCAGAATCATCAAAAGCAAAACAGAAGGATTCACACGAGAATCATCAGAAGCAAATTAGAATGATTCACATCAGAATCATCAGAAGCAAAACAGAACGATTCAAACCAGAATCATCAGAAGCAAAACAGAATGATTCACTCCAGAATCATCAGAAACAAAACAGAATGATTCACACTAGAATTATTAGAAGCAAAACAGAATGATTCACACCAGAATCATCAGAAGCAAAACACAATGATTTACACCAGAATCATCAGAAGCAAAACATAATAATTCACTCCACAATCATCGGAAGCAAAACAGAATGATTCACACCAGAATCATCAGAAGAAAAACAGAATGATTCACTCTAGAATCATCAGAAGCAAAACAGAATGATTCACTCCAGAATCATCAGAAGCAAAACAGAATGATTCACACCAGGATTATCAGAAGCAAAACAGAATGATTCACACCAGAATCATCAGAAGCAAAATAGAATGATTCACACCAGAATCATCAGAAGCAAAACAGAATGATTCACACCAGAATAATCAGATGCAAAATAGAATGATTCACACCAGAATCATCAGAAGCAAAACATAAGGATTCCCACCAGAATCATCAGAAGCAAAACATAAGGATTCCCACCAGAATCATCAGAAGCAAAACAAAATGATTCACACCAGAATCATCAGATGCAAAACAGAATGATTCACTCCAGAATCATCGGATGCAAAACAGAATGATTCACTCCAGAATCATCAGATGCAAAACAGAATGATTCACACCAGAATGATTAGAAGCAAAATAGAATGATTCACACCAGAATCATCAGATGCAAAACAGAATGATGCACACCAGAATTATCAGAAGCAAAACAGAATGATTCACACCAGAATCATCAGAAGCAAAACAGAATGATTCACACCAGAATCATCAGAAGCAAAACATAATAATTCACTCCACAATCATCGGAAGCAAAATAGAATGATTCACACCTGAATCATCAGAAGAAAAATAGAATGATTCACTCCAGAATCATCAGAAGCAAAACAGAATGATTCACTCCAGAATCATCAGAAGCAAAACAGAATGATTCACACCAGAATTATCAGAAGCAAAACAGAATGATTCACACCAGAATCATCAGAAGCAAAACAGAATGATTCACACCAGAATCATCAGAAGCAAAACAGAATGATTCACACCAGAATCATCAGATGCAAAACAGAATGATTCACACCAGAATCATCAGAAGCAAAACATAAGGATTCCCACCAGAATCATCAAAAGCAAAACATAAGGATTCCCACCAGAATCATCAGAAGCAAAACATAATGATTCACACCAGAATCATCAGATGCAAAACAGAATGATTCACTCCAGAATCATCAGAAGCAAAACAGAATGATTCACACCAGAATTATCAGAAGCAAAACAGAATGATTCACTCCAGAATCATCAGATGCAAAACAGAATGATTCACACCAAAATCATCAGAAGCAAAACAGAATGATTCACTCCAGAATCATCAGAAGCAAAACAGAATAATTCACACCAGAATCATCAGAAGAAAAATAGACTGATTCACTCCAGAATCATTAGAAGCAAAACAGAATGATTCACTCCAGAATCATCAGAAGCAAAACAGAATGATTCACACCAGAATTATCAGAAGCAAAACAGAATGATTCACACCAGAATCATCAGAAGGAAAACAGAATGATTCACACCAGAATCATCAGAAGCAAAACAGAATGATTCACACCAGAATCATCAGATGCAAAACAGAATGATTTACACCAGAATCATCAGAAGCAAAACATAAGGATTCCCACCAGAATCATCAGAAGCAAAACAGTATGATTCACATGAGAATCATGAGAAGCAAAACAGAACGATTCACATCAGAATCATCTGAAGCAAAACAGAATGATTCACACCAGAATCATCAGAAGCAAAACAGAATGATTCACACCAGAATCATCAGATGCAAAACAGAATGATTCACACGAGATTTATCAGAAGCAAAACATAATGATTCACACCAGAATTATCAGAAGCAAAACAGAATGATTCACTCCAGAATCATCAGATGCAAAAGAGAATGATTCACACCAGAATCATCAGAAGCAAAACATAAGGATTCCCACCAGAATCATCAGAAGCAAAACAGAATGATTCACACTAGAATCATTAGAAGCAAAACAGAATGATTCACATCAGAATCATCAGAAGCAAAACAGAATGATTCACACCAGAATCATCAGAAGCAAAATAGAATGATTCACACCATAATCATCAGAAGCAAAATAGAATGATTCACACCAAAATTATTAGAAGCAAAACAGAATGATTCACTCCAGAATCATCAGAAGCAAACTAGAATGATTCACACCAGAATCATCAGAAGCAAAACAGAATGATTCACACCAGAATCATCAGTAGCAAAACAGAATGATCTACACCAGAATCATTAGAAGCAAAACAGAATGATTCACACTAGAATCATCAGAAGCAAAACAGAATGATTCACACCAGAATCATCAGAAGCAAAACAGAATGACATTAATACATTCAGTCAAACATAAATTATCACATAGAATCAAAACACCATCAGTATGCCATTTCGGATTTTATGCAAAACAGTTTTATGAACATGCATTTTGATCAACTTTAAATAACATGCAAATCATTTTTCAGCTTTCCCACATAAGCAAAACAGCATGTTATATCAGCAAAAACAACCAACATCACAAAATCATCAACATCAATAGAATGCATTTCTCATTCTTCAAAATGACATGCAAAACGGTTTTTCTTCAAAAACAGAAGTGGAACAACGTGCATGTCATAACAATATGCATTTACAGTCCTAATGCAACTGGAAAGTGGAAGGTGCCCTTACCCTTGTTGCGTTTTCTGCTTCTGCTCACGTTTATGCTTGAAAAACGGCGAAACTCCCGCCTGCGATTACTACTACGAAACTGGGTTCTTTAGCTCCGTAATGATGTGGGGAACAACTTTTGTACTGGGGGTTTGGTGTTTCGGTGCTTGGATTTCCAAGTAATGGCACTTTTGAGGAACTCTCTTTTTCCTTTCTTTTGAAATCGTGAACTGGTAAGCAGAACAAAATAGGAGAGAAGGGTACTGTTACATGCAGTATGGAGGAGAGAAAGGTTTCTGTCTTTGCTCTGTCCTTTGCAGTCCATATATAGGCACCTCCATGTGCCACCTCATCACAATTAATGTTAAAATATTGTTGGATCCTCCAGCACTTAAACGTTTTGCAATTAACCGCTAATCCTTAATTAACTGTCCGATTAATTTAATTACTCGTAATTAAATTAATTTATTCTTCATCCAATAATTTTAATTCATCTTCCAAAATAAATATTTATATATATATATTCACTCAAAACATACATATATTAAATATTTTACAAATATCCCCAAAATACCCTTAATATTAATTCTAAAATTAATATTAAATTTAAGGGTCTTACAATTTTTCTATAGAATACCTATACCTGTAGGCCACAGTCATGCAAATGTTGTAAGCCTTTTTATGCCACACTCTCATCATTTAGGCAAACGTTGATAATTAACCATCTATATATATATATATATATTAAAACAAAAAATCCAAATTTTATTGATTTGACACTTCACCCACTTAAGTGCCACATCATTATGTTTAGGTCACATCGCTTATATTCCTATTTGGCATCCTTTACAAGCCTCAACAATGCATTTCATATTTTTCATGCCTCTATTTAGCTTTTATATTTCACACACCATATAGCATCTCTATTGAAAATCCACAAACTTATATTCTTATATGACACCCTTTACAAGTCTCTACAATTCATTTCACATTTTCATACCTTTATTTAGCTTTTGCCTTTCACACACCACATCACATTTCTATTGAAAATCCACAAACAATAGTTACTGATGAAAATAATTCTACTATCCTCCCACTCTCATCAACTTTCACAACTCTTCCATTTCTTCCTTTTACTTTCAGTAAGACTACTCCTCCAATTCTAACTATATTTATTCCTATAGATTAGTTGGTGACAAAATTTTTCTATATTAATACTATCTCATCTCAAATGTTTTAGTAATCGGTTGCAAATATAGACTCATTTTCATGAAGCCACACCTACTCTACTCATTACATGGAAAATTTGTCTTTTCATCAGTATGATCAAACCTTCCTACAACTAAGGAACTTTTCTAACTATAAATTGTCCACACATATTAGACATCTAGGTTATGTTCTATTTTCAGTTATTTTATTGGCACTAGAGAGAAACAATGAAGAATCTATGCACATTACTTGATACACACTTGATTAATACGTAAGAAAAACATTCAATGAATCATTTGCAATCCTCTTTCACTCTTTCACTTTCATCACATCTTTGCTATCAGCGTATCATTCTACCTCGAGTCTTCACATTATTAGGAAAGTTGTTTATATATATCTACAAATTTGATATGATAAGATATAAATCTATTTCACACCATCAATCAACCATGATAAAATATTAAGGTTAAAAATAACGTGAACTTAATTTTTTGTAGCTATTTTATGAATGAAAAAGTTGATCAATGATATTATATTCTTCAACACTATACATTGCATTTTTGACAATTATTGAATATTTTATCAACAATTTAAGTTTTATAAAATTACTCAAAATAAACAAATTAATATTGCATTTCAACAAATAACTACATATATAACACTAATTCAATACATAATTTGAAAAATTGATTACTTTTAATGCTATTATTTTATTTTATTTTTGATAAAACTTAAAGCTGTTATGTTACTTTTAATTTTTCTTCACAAAATAATAATTACACGTTCATTGTCATTATCATTACTTATAGATAAAATATGTTATTAGTAGTGGAAACATATTATGCCTTCTTAATATAAATGTAATCATTATAATTCATTGTCTAATAAATGCAAATAAAGTATCACGTAAATTACAATAAAATACATAAAAAATTATCAACAAATTTATACATAAACTCTAACATTTGCTTATCAGAAAAAATTATTATATAATTCAATTAAGGAATCATAAACTCATATATTCATATAAAAGCAATATATATTGTTCAACCATATTTCTATTTTCACAATTAAAATTAATGATGTTTCATTTTGTTTTATATTTGTTAATTAATATTGGAGGTGTGCTAACATGTTTTCATAGAAAAACTTACAAATTTAATTAATTATAATGATTCAATCTCTTACTATTTATACAAAAATCTCATTTTCACAATAAAAACGAATAAGTTATGCAAATAAATATTGATTCACGCTTCGATAGTTATTTTTTTTTTTATCTTAACTCTTTGATTTTATGTTGACAATTCATTTGACTGTGTAGCATTAAATAACATTATAACATTATTACGTACAAGTGCTTAAAAATTCTTCAAACACAAAAAATTAGTATTAATTGCACCATAGCAACAATGGTACAAACAAGCAAAAATGTAAAGGTAAAAATATATAATTAAAATAAAATAAGTTTATAAAAAAAATGATTCTCATTTATTTTTCATAAATTGGAAATGTTAATATTCTCATTTTATACTGAATCATTATATTTTCATTTTATTTATTTTATTTGTACAAAATAATATATTCATAATACAATAGTTACAAATACAAATATATAAAAAAAATATATCCATAGTTGCGCAACGTTGCGGGTTACAATCTAGTTATTGCTTATAGCCCATAATTTGACATTAAATAAACGTTATTGAACAATACACAAAAGAGTTAAACATAATCATCAAGTTAATTAAAGTATATGTTATCAAGAAAAATAACTGTCTTATCAAAATATTGTAACACAAATAGTACTAGGCATTAAAAAAACAAAAAAAAAATACATGATTAGATCAATTGTTATCATAGTTGTAAAAACCACCAAATTTTTTATTTCAAAAATGCAACAACCAAAATTTGCATTGCCAAAAAACAACCAGGTATTTCATACGTTCCACTAGTCTCATGTATCTTGGTAATGATCTTTAAATCTATAACACCCCAATTTTTAACAGCGCGAGTGTATTTTTTTTTCAAAAACCACTTAATAAAATCAAACGTCGTAACCCAAAAGACGACAAGAGAAATAATTAATTTCATCATAAATACAAATAAACTAAAATAGTTTTCGGAATTAATATTCAAAATATACAAATAGAAAATACACCGGGCTATGAGACCTAACAGACATCGCTCATACCCCTGGGGTATTTTCGGCAGACACCTGCACAGAAGTGCTGCTCCAAGAATGCTATCTCCCCCCATGGTCACGTCAAAGATTGGATCATGGACCCACCAACAAAAGACAAAAGTCAAGAATATCATAGATACAATCATCCCCAAAAGAAAATAAGTACAACCACCAAAACACTAGTGCTCTATACAACAAAAGCTAATTTGATCATCCACTAACAACTACAGGACCCTCTGCGTCCGTAAGTACCCCATTCGCCTCTAGTACTAATCCTGAAGGTACAGGAAAGTCGATCTGTCCGTGAGTGTACTCCACATACGACACTGCCCCGACACTCCTACATGTTCTCATCACCCTCCCAGAATAAGTGGCCCTGCTTGAGTTGGGGTCGTATACCCAAGAAGTCGGCGAATATCGATCAAGGAAGTCTAACGACGTCTCCGTCGTCAGGGTAACCGTCGATGGAACAAACTCTGGTATCATCTGAGGGCAAAGCCCAATTTTCCACAATAATGTAAAGGGTCACCAACCGAAAATAACAGTTAACAGTTAACAATTTTGTCAAAAGACAACAATACATACATAGCAGTTTCAGCATGATAACAACATTGACAAAATAAGTATACCCATTTATACAAAATGTATAACATCTATGTTTTCGATGAAATAAAAGATTTAGAATACAAATCATGTTGCAAGCCCCAAAGTACAATCAACAATCACAACCACTTATTAGGAATTTAGGATTTAAGGTACCTGCACATATCATTTTCACATATCGGATCATAACAATCATGCCTCGCATGTCAAATACCCTAATGCAATGCGTATATGCCAGTGCACATGATTCTGGAATTTCCAGGACAAAACCAAAACCCTCATCGAAGGGCGTAAATCATAATTGTACCGCCTATGACATGCCTTAGTACTAATTACCATGGTGCAGTCTCTCACGGACTAGCATGATTTACTTAGAGTGTAGCCTCTCACAGGTTTTACACATTAGTTAAATCCTTGTAAAGATAAGATGGACCAACTTATCACATGGAACCACCCCGTAGCCCATCACAGTCACTACTTAACTTTATGGGTGCTGTCTCTCACGGACTAGCACGAATTTCTTAGAGTGTAGCCTCTCACAGGCTTTACACATAAGTTAAATCCTCGTAAGGATAAGATGGACCAACTTATCACATGGAACCACCCCGTAGCCCATCACGGTCACTACTTAACTTTATGGGTGCAGTCTCTCACGGACTAGCACGAATTACTTAGAGTGTAGCCTATCACAAGCTTTACACATAAGTTAAATCCTCGTAAGGATAAGATGGACCAACTTACTACATGGAACCACCCCGTAGCCCATCACAGTCACTACTTAACTTTATGGGTGCAGTATCTCACGGACTAGCACGAATTACTTAGAGTGTAGCCTCTCACAGGCTTTACACATAAGTTAAATGCTCGTAAGTATAAGATGGACCAAATTATCACATGGAACCACCCCATAGCCCATCACGGTCACTACTTAACTTTACGGCCCATCACGGTCACCGCTGACACCGTGGCCCATCGCGGTCACCACGAACTATGAAATGCATGAGCGTACTCTGACTCTCTTCATTGTAATCAGTACGTAAATGCAACTATGAAACCCGGATACTTCATAACCATTAAAAAATCAATATCAAGTGAACTTCATATAATTTATCACATGCATTAAAAATGTTTCCCAAAATAAACAAATATTCAAAAATAGAATTTTTGACAAAAATCCAAGTTGTATTCGAATACAGCTTCTTGTAGCCGAATACAGATGCTAAGTCAGTAGCAAAATCTGCAGTTCTGTATTCGAATACGAAGGGTCGTAGCCGCATACAGATGAAAAGTCAATAGCAAAATTTCCAGTTCTGTATTCGAATACGAAGAGTCGTAGCCAAATACATATGACGAGTCAGTAGCAAAATTTCCAGTTCTGTATTCGAATACGAAGAGTCGTAGCAAAAATGCAGAAGTTTATTTGAATACGCTAGTGCAGTATTTGAATACATCTTCGAAAACAGTGTAATTTTTCAAGTAAATTTCAACTTCAGTTCAAACTCTTTTATTTGAAAATAACTACAACCCAACAACAATCAATCTCTTAACACAACAACACAACAACAACCTCTTCAACAACAACAACAATAACATCTTTAACACAACAAAACAACAACAACATCATCAACAACAATATCACAACAACAATGAGTCTTTATTATCAACAACACAACAATGACATCTTTATCATTAACAACTCATCAATAACGTTTTCAACAAAGATAACACATTAATCATCCATCAAACACACATATATAGTTCCTACATGCAAACTAAAAAGTTGGAAGGAGCCCCTTACCTTCGTTAACGCTTTCTCAACCGTTTTTCGTTACCGCGACCAAATACGGCGAAACTCTCGCTCGCGTCGTCGCCTCCTAAGTTAGCTCACAAGCACCGTAGTGTGGAGAGGAGTAACTTTCGCTCTTGACACTCTTCGAATGGAAGCTTCGATCTTAAAGTAATCTAGGATTTGTGTTTGCGGTTTCTACCAACACTTTGAGAAACTGAAGAGAAGAAGAAGAAGTGGTTTCGCGAGGCAGGTGAGGAAAATGTTTCTTTCTCTTTCTGTATTTCTTCTGGTTGCCTTCCTTCTCACATGTGTATATATATACATTACTTACTTACTAAGTTTATATATATATATATATATATATATATATTATAATTAAAACTAACCCACAAATATTTAAATACCCTCACACGCATTACTTCACTCACATCTCAAACTATTTTGATAAATATCTACTCTCGTCGCAACTCTATTGACAGATAAAATGCCCCATATTAAATTCCTCATAATATAATTAAATTATTCTTCGACAATTAATTTTAGTCGGGTCTCAAAATATATATATATATATATATTTATATATTAAATGTATTACAAATATCTCAAAATACATTTGATACTTAATTCATAAAATAATTTAAAATTAAGGGTCTTACAAAATCCAATCGGAAAAATATATTATCATAAATAAAGAAAAAAATATACAATTATAGCTATAAGTATTAAAAAAATGAATCACAATTTTTCATCGCAACAATAAAACTAGTGTTTTAATACAAAAGAACTAAGATTTCAGAATTTAAATTCCAGAATCTTATTTCAACATGAAATTTGTTGTTTTAAAAAAAACTTCAAAATTATAGCTATTCAAAATTTAGAATTAAAACCCAAAACTGTCATTGTAATTATAAACAAATAAATGAGCATTAATCTGCTCAATTAATTTAAATAAAAACAATGAATATATCAACTAGTATATGTAAGCAATTTCCCAAATAACAAGCAAAGTTATTTGGCTTTTGTGATAAGAACAAGGTCTCCACATCTAAGACATGAAACTTTATGTAAATTACTACATACTAGTTTCCCTATGTTTGATAGATGTTGAATCTTGGAGAAATCAATCATATCTAAATACCAACAACTAATTAATCTTTGCCAATGTTGCTTTAGGTAACTAGATCTATACACACTAGTCATAGCTAATTTTGGACTAGATCAACTATGCATTATCTAAACTTTTTATTTTTGGGTATGTTAAACTATCTATTGCAAGAAAAGAGTAGCAACATATCACAAGTACTAAATACCAACAAGTTAGAAGTCTACAAAATGACTAATCATAGCAATAAATCAACTTATCTAATCTCATAGTTAAGTAAGTCAAACTAATATACTTATACCTTTTTGGGAACATGGGTTCATGTAGAATATATAATGGAGTGCCAGTCTATTTTCAATGCCTAAAACATGTCCCATCATGTTATCAACATCAACTTCACTTAAAATTGGATTTTGTTGCTTCAACACATTTTAGAAGTATTCTTCCATCTTTTCCTTCATGCTACTAATTTCACCATCATAATGTATTACGTTAGTATTACTCTTTTAAGAGGGACATATTACGATTTAATAATTTTTTATCGTAGTATAAGCTAATTTTGTTTTTCATCCTTATAATATTTTTAGGCTTTTGATCCTACAAAATTTGTAATTGTTAACTATGATTCCTAATATAAGATGTGTTAGCACTGAAATTTAAACGTTGCTTTCAAAGCCTTTATGGTGAATAATGCTTGAAGGGGAGAAGTATTTGGATAGGAAATTATTCACTAGGTCAACTATAACAGTCCGATTTAACTTAAATTGGACTAAGACCCTTAAAAATTAGTGGTTGTGGGACTTAACCTCGGCTTTATGCAATCATTGTGTCATTTAGTTGTCATGTTAATTATTAGACATCTTAGTATAATCGATTTGAGGTAATTTAGAAATTCTTTCCATCGTGCAACATAAATTAATTGATTAAGTGCTGCTACTCAATCAATTTACTCGTGTCAAGAAAAATAGAATCAATTTAGATTTGATCGAGCATTGACTTAATCTTGTTCAAAATTTCAAATCTAATTCAATCCTTGTAATTTGATTTTCATGAGTAGAGAGATTCTAATTGGATCATTTTTTAGTCAAAGGGAGACTGATCCTAAAATTATAGGTCTTTTCTCCAAGAAAGGATCTGCATAGCTCAATATGAAGAAATTAAGAGAATGATATTAGAAGAAAGCCACAAGAGAAGGTTGAATTATCACCCTAGTGCCACAAATATGTATCAATATATGAAAAAGTTGTTTTGGTGGTTGGGAATATATAAGGAAGTAGCTAAGTATGTGCAATCATGTCTAACGTGTCAGAAAGCTAGGAATAAAAATCAGGGGCTGGTAGGATTGCTTAATTCGTTGTACATCCCATAGTGGAAGTGGGATAACGTAGCTATGAATTTTGTAGTTGGAGTACCATGAACTCATAAGAAATTGGATACCATTTGCATAGTGATTGACATGTTAACAATGTCTACTCACTTTATACCTATCAATCAAAAGTATAGTTTGGAAAAGTTGTCTCAGATTTACATTAAGGAAATTGTGAAGTTGCATGGGATTCATACCAATATAGTTGGTGACAAGGTTTCCATATTCACTCCAAGATTTTGGCAACAATTGAACTTAGAGTTGGGAATGAAGCTAAGGTTTAACTTGACTTATCATTCGTGGTGGACCATCGATCTGAGAGAACCATTTAGTCAATCGAAGATCTCTTTAGAGCTTGTGTCTTTGAATGCAAAGGAAGTTAGGACAATTTTCTTCTGTTGATTGAATTCACTTATAACAACCACTAGTGCAATTTAATCTTATTACATCTGTGATTTTAGATCAGTTGTTATACACCCAATGTAATAAATAGGCGGTGACAAATTTGTTATTATTTGTTTGATTTGTTAGATCTGTTATATTAAACCGTTCTAATAAACACGTTAAAAAAAAATTTGTATGATTTGTTAGATCTGTTATATTAAACCGATCTAACAAGCATATTAATTTTTTTTTAATGATTTGTTAGTTCCCCTAAATCAACCAAGAAATTAGAAAACAAGCGCATTTCTTTCGGTCAATCTTATTACTCGTTTCTTTCTCTTCCTTCTTCTTCTCTTCTCTCTCTCCACCTTTTTTTTTTCTTTTCAATTTCTCCGCCACCGTGCTTCACTTCAGTTTCACCAAGTCTCCAATCAGAAACTCTACCAATACTAACAACTCAAAAAACCTAAAAGCGTCAATAATATCAATTTCTTTCACCAACGAGAAGTGTTTCAGATAGATGTTATGAACGCAACAATTGAGATTCGAAAATGGGTTGGGTTTGGAGCGATGAAGATTCTCAACCTCTTCAGATTCCGATGAACGATACTCCATCAGAAAAATTGTGATAATTTGGAAAGTTCGTTAAGAATGCGAAAAAACCGAAGAGCTTCTCAGAACTTGCACCGGAAAGTAATAATCTTCTTTCTTATTCTTTGTAACCTTATTCCCAAATTAAATAGTATTATATGATTGATTAATTAGGTATTATGAGGAAGGGCTTTTGCTGTGAATTCTAGGATATTCTGTGCGGATTTCTCTTTCTTTCTTCTTTATTCATAAACTAATTTCAAAGTTGTGTTTAATCAAAATTTGGAATATTTGAAATTGAATATGAGAATGCTGAGCTGAAATATTTGTTCCATATTAAAATTAGGGTAAAGATTGGAGTTATAGTTGTTCAAGGGAGAAGTTTGTTTAGAAAATTTGTTTTGAGTTGCAGCTGTTTGATGAAATGCAAAGCTGAAACAAAATTCCTTTTTCACCATTTTCACACACTAGTTTTTATTTATTTACTTGAAAATGTTTTAGTGGATTTTATATCTGCCTTTTCAGCAAGATAGAATAATAGTAATATATGTGGCAACGACACTTCAAATTGTTCCATAGTATATTCTCAGTTCTAGCATACCAGTTTTAACTCTTAATTCCCTTGCATTATATTTGTTAAACCATGATTGTTGTAATCTAATTATGCTTAATGCATTGGTTCTACAATAATAAATCCACCTCACTGACCTTAGTTCTATTAAATACATAACGAAATTTACCAACAGCCATCATTTCCTTTGAAGGAAAAAAAAGAAATTGTTATATGTTGTCTTCTAATTCATTTAAAAATATGCTTTAATTTAATCTCCAATCCGTGTATTTGTATATATAATATATCTGAAAAGAGTTTTGATTGCTTTACCCCTTACCAATCAAATGTCTACTAATTAATTTGGAGTGCTGGATAGGTGATTGTTCTGCAATAAGGTAAGATTATATACAAACCTTAGTAGTTCAATAGCTCATTCATTTGAAGGATATATGCTTCAATAAAGTTCTCCATATACAAATGAAAACTTGCAGTTTAATCTTCAGGGACCTTGGCATTAATCTTTTCATTTTGATGTCTTTTCTCTTCTACCTCATCGTATTTTTATTCTTATTGGCTGAAATACTGTTTGTACATATATCCCACTAATGCATAAATTTCATGCATTTGATGATGCAAGTTCTTGCGCACAATAGGCCTTGTATCATTGTTCCACACACTCTACGTCAAAAACCACTCACTCATGCCCCTATGTTGAATTGCCTGTCCTCTCTGTCGGAAATGCAAGGGACCATTATCTAAGGAAATGCAAAGGACAACAAAAATTGTCTAGCAGTTTTCACTTGTACAAATGGGGTGCTGGGGTATTGTAGGGAAATAGGTTATTATTTAAAACTGACAGATTGGTAATCTACTCCTACTTAAAGAATGGAAGTGTTGATGAAAATTCAGCTCTAAAATGGGATGTGACTCAAGATTTCCCAAGGTGAAGCCCATGGATTACCTTTCTTGCACAAAGAGTATATTGTGTATTAAGATTCTTTGGGACAACTTATGTTTAGGATGTTCACCCAATTCCACAACTTCTTTAAGGTATACTTTCCTATGGATTATGTTTTTTTTACAATGGTACCACGTTGTTTGGAAACTTAATTTCTTGAAGTAATTTATAACTTGTCTTAAATTGAATAGGTAGAATATCTTCCTGTCATTTCACCCCTGGATGATAAGGAAACCACTGTGCATTTTTGTCAGAGGGTGAACATTCTTGTTTTATGTCATAGCTTTCACATACTTTCAGGAGACTTCTATATTTATTTTTCTCACTATAAATGTTTTTTGTGCATCAGGTGACTGGTATATACAGGGCAATGAGTGTTAAAATGGGACCAACTTAGAGAACTGTTAAGTCGTTGTTCAAAGTATGGGCCACCTTATCAACTCATTTGCATTTAGAGCTTCACCTTTGCAATTTTTATCTTGCTTAATTGACATTTTTGTTGTCCCCTTCATGTGTTAGACGTATATTGATTGTCTTCACATTAAAAAGACATCAAAGTCTCGGATGTTAGTTGCGGATGTTATGGAGGTTGAAAATAGCCAGGGCAGAAATGCAGAAGAGGTTCTATTTGATGAAGAAAAGGTACAATGTGTATGTCTCTTGAATAAAATATCTACTTGTGATACTCACCTGCTAATCGCATGCTTGTCTAAATTTCAGGTGGCTCAACTGAAGGAGCTCTCTAAACAAACCGGATATATATGAAAGATTAACTAAGTCTTTGGCGCCGAACATCTGGGAGCTAGATGATGTAAAGAAAGGTCTTATTTGCCAGGTAACATATCTTTCAAACTACTCTTTCATTTGTTTGATAAATATTCTAAGGATGCTAGTTTTCATTTTGTTGCAGGTTTTTGGTGGCAGTGCTTTGAAGTTGACATCAGGTGCTAACTTCTGTGGTGATATAAATATTCTCCTTGTTGGTGATCTGGGGACAAGCAAGTCGCAGCTATTGGAACCAAGTTGGTTCTAAGTACTTAGGATTTTGATGTTTATAAAAGCACTCCATGTAATCTTACTTTGTACTTAGAATTAATATATTAAATGCTACCAGAAGATAAAATCACCAAAGGCAAAAGATGAGTAACCAGAAGATACACCTGCAGAAGACACCAGAGGATGCATTCATAAGGCACCAGAAGATACACCTCCAGAGGATATAGAGGATGTCAAAACATCATCAGAGGATATCTTTTCTGGCCCAAATCAGAAGGAAGCAGAGTCTAGAAGGAGACACGGACCAGAAGGAAGCCTGCCAGAGGGAGACTTGGTCCAGACCAGAAGGAATCACAAGTCAGACTTGGTCCAGACTTTATTCTGACCAGAAGATAGCTTGGCAGTGACTATAAAATTTAGTCCAGACCAGAAGAAATGAAAGTCCAGATTTAATTTCAGATCAATCCAGACTCAGTCCAGAATTGGTGCAGATCAGAGGGAAATGTTCAGATCAAATATCCAGATTTAAGCATCATGGCCCAGTGTTGGCCGAGATTTGAAGATCAGACCATATGTCCCAGTGTTGGCCGAGATCAGAAGATCAGATCATATAGTCCAGTGATTGGTCGAGATCAGAAGATCAGAACGTGTGGTCCTGTGTTGGTTGAGATCGGAGGATCACAACAGATCAGATTGTATGGTCCAGATGTGGACGAGATCAAAGGATCAAATGGTCAAGATTTAATCATGATGATAATTAGTGGAGACTTGATTAAATTCGAATAAGACTAGATTAAATTTGATCAAAGTATTAAGAGGATTTGATACAAAAATAAATTGAAGTCGTGTGGGAATTCAGAAGCTATTGGCGGGAAGAAATATTTGGTCCAGAATTAATCAAGAATAGGATTGGCCAAAGTTATTTTTGAATGCAAATCTGAAGCTAAAAAGATATGTTTGTTATTTAAGTGAAACCCGATTGGCCAAGTTATTTTTGCAAGAGTATCTGACAAGATACTGGAAGAGACCCTAATTATTCATCAATAAAAGGAGATTCAAGGCAGAAGACTTAGCATAGAAAATAATTGAGAGTTATACACTTCCAAAAGCAAAATACTTGAGTTTTCAGTGAGGTCAATTGTGAGTATCCGCTTTCCAGAAGCAAGTACTCTAAGTTTTCTTTCCCTTGTGTTAGATCTAAGTTGTTGAAGTAGAGTCTACAATCTAATGGAGTCAGAAGGAGTAGTAGATTACTTAGCAATTAGATTCAAGGTTCTTTTCCTCAAAAGTCTAGGATTGTTAGATTGTTTGAGAAGACTGACTTGGAGGGTCAGTGGTATTGTTGTAATTCAAGGTTTTTGAATTAGTGAAATCCTTCAAAGTGAAGGGACTGGATGTAGACTAGTTAACGGTGAACCAATATAAAATTCTGAGTTTTATATTTACTTTATATCCGCTGCTAACTCTATTTTATTCATACATCAGGTTTCGTTATAAAAACTGCAAAAACCGAAAAAGTATTCAAGTTAGTCAAACACAATTCAACCCCCCTTCTTGTGTTTGCACCTTCGATTGGCATCAGTGCTCGGTCTCAAGGCTGAGCACTTAACTAGTGTTTGAGGAAAGGTCCAAGGGGTCAAAAACATGGCAGAATCCAAAGATGATTTTGGAGGCAACATCAATAGACCACCACTATTTGATGGAGACAGGTTTGAGTATTGGAAGGACAAAATGAGAAGTTTCTTCATATCTCAAGATCCTGAATTATGGAAGCTGGTAGTCAAAGGATACACTGCACCTACTGTTCCAGGAGATCCAACTTAAGAACTAGACATGGCAGATATGAAACCAGACCAGAGTAAATTATACAAACTGCATCACAAGTCCAGAACCATCATGATCAATGCCATCACATTCAAGGAATTTGACAGATGCACACATAAAGAAACAACAAAGAGAATATTTGACAGTCTGGTTCTGACCTATGAAGGAAGCCATCAGGTTCAAGAAGCAAGGGCTAACATACTGGTCAAACAGTATGAGATGTTCAAGATGGAAGATGATGAAGACATTGATGGAATGTTCTGTAGATTCCAGACTCTGATATCTAGACTAAAGGTCTTGAAGAAAAGCTACACAACAGCAGATCATGTCAAGAAGATTCTAAGAAGCTTACCAACCAAGTGGAGACCAATGGTTACTGCAGTTCAGCAAGCCAGAGATCTGAACAACTTAAGACTTGAAGATCTGATCAGCTCACTCAAGTCTCATGAAATAGAACTGGAAGCAGATGAACCAAAGAAGAAGAAGAATCTGGCCCTAAAGTCAAAACAGAAGAAAGCTGTAAAGGCAACACCAGAATCAGAGGATAGTGACAGTGACTATGATAATATGGCTTACTTAACCAAACAAATGGTTAAGATCTGGGAAAACAGGAACAGGAGAAGCTCTAAGAAGAAACATAACAGCAAAGGAAAGGAAGAATCTGATAAGAAGAGCATCATCTGTTATGGATGCAATGAACCTGGACATATCAAGTCAGAATGTCCAAATCTGGTAAAAGGCAAACAACACAAGAAGAGTTCCAGATTCAAAAAGAAGGGTCTGATGGCAGCCTGGGATGCATCAGAATCAGAAGAAGAATCGTTTGATGAAGAAGAGGCAGAAACAGCAATGATGGCACACATAAGGTCTGCCTCTGGACGTCATAAAGGCACAATTTTAGGAAGGAAAACAAGCAGAAGGAAGAATGATCAAAGCAGTCATTCAGGCAAGTCTGGAAGCACATCAGAGGAAGCAATTCTAGCTCTGATGGCTCATACCAACTCAAGTTCGGGATACAACTCAGGCTCTGGAACAGATTCAAAAGATGAAGACAATGAGGTATTTTCTGATATCACTAAATCTGAATTACTTGATGCTTTAAATGATTTTTTAAATGCAAACAATAAGATGTCTTTAAAACATAAAACTCTTAGGGAAGATAAGAAAAATCTGACCAAATAAGTCCAAGTTTTAAAGATTCAAAATTCTGAGTATGCAACTGAAAACAAGGATTTTAAAACTGAAGTTGCAAGACTCAAATCTGAAAACCAAACTCTCAAAAGTAATATTTGTTCCACTTCCAAAACTGTTTGTGAATCTGATATGCATGAGCAATTTTTTCAAAACTTTATTTATAATGGAATGGAAAGAAGTAAATATGCATCTATGATTTATGGAAACTGTAACATTGGAAAGAAAGGTGTTAGTTTTACATAAACTATTACTAAAACTAAAACTTTTCATTTTGATGTTTTATGCATTGTTTGTGCTAAGAAAGGTCACTCTATATTATCTTGTGCAATGGTAAAATCTGAACAAGATCAGAGAGTTGTTAGAACTAACAAACTGGGACCCAATCAGTTCTGGGTACCAAAAGATCAAATTCTCTGTCTTGCAGATATTCTGAGCAACCAGAAGGAGACACCAACAATGGTGCCTGGACAATGGATGTTGGCAATGCACAAGCAGAAGAAGGTTTATGTTCCTTCTACAACCAGACATAGGCAATCTGATTCTAATGGAAGAAGGTCTGGTCAACTCAACCAGAACCAGAATCAAAATTGGAACCAGAATCAGAATAGGAACTGGAACCAGAACCAAAACCAGTATCAGAAGCACATGAACTGGAACCAGAATCAGTACTGGAACCAGAACCAGAACTAGAACAGGAATTATCAGAAATACAGAATCACCAGATTCATTAAAACCACCAAAATCACCAGATTCATTCAAATCACCAGAATCATCAAGGTTATCAGAATCACCAGATTCACCAAAGTTACCAGAACCAAAATATGTTCCAGAATCATCAGAGGAACATGGTTTATCAACCAAAACAGAATCAAGGAAACTGCTCAAACAGGCTAGAAGCAGAACTGGCTCTGATGGCTCGAACAGAAGCTGAGTCTGAGTCTGACTTTGACTCTGATTCTGACAGAGAAAAAGCAAGGTCTGATCAGCAACATAAAGCTTGGTATCTTGAAAGTGGATGCTCCAAACGCATGACAAGAGACAAATCCATGTTTCTGAATCTGACTATGAAGAATGAAGGCAAAGTTTCCTTTGGAGGAAACCAGAAAGGTCAGATTATTGGTACAGGAACAGTTGGTAACACTTCTTCTTATCTTTCTATTAAAAATGTTCTGTTAGTTAAAGGGCTGAAACATAATCTTTTGAGCATAACTCAATTAGGTGATTGCAAATATGATGTTATCTTTAATCAGAAAACTTGCAAAGCTATTAGTCAACTTGATGGGTCTGTTTTATTTACTGGCATTAGGAAGGATAATGTTTATAAAATTGATTTGTTTATTCTTGCTAAGCAACAAGTTAAATGCTTATTGTTTGTGAGTGAGCAGAATCTGATTTGGCACAAAAGGTTAGGGCATGCAAACCCTAGGCTTATATCTGAATTGAGCAAACTCTAGTTGGTAAGAGGGCTCCCCAAGGTAAGTACCAAAACTGAGATACTGTGTGAAGCATGTCAAAGAGGTAAACAAACTAAAAGTTCTTTCAAAACTAAAAACTGTATTTCTACTTCTCAATCACTTGAACTGCTTCACTTAGATCTGTTTGGTCTTGTTCAAACAGCTTCTCTCAGTGGTAAGAAATATGGTTTTGTGATTGTTGATGATTACTCAAGGTGGACTTGGGTAAAATTTTTAAAGAGCAAAGATGAATCTCACAAAGTGTTTATTTCTTTTTGTAAGCAAGTTATGAATGAACAGGGTATTAAGATCATAACCATCAGAAGTGATCACGGAGGTGAATTTGAGAACAAGTATTTTGAAGAATTATGTGATGAGAATGACATCGCTCACAACTTCTCATCCCCCAGGACACCTCAACCGAATGGAGTGGTAGAAAGGAAGAATAGATCACTGCAGGAGATGGTCAGAACCATGCTGAATGATATGAAGGTTGCCACCTACCTTTGGGCAGAAGTTGTCAACACAGCTTGCTACATACATAATAGAGTCTACATCAGGTCAATCTTAAATAAAACTCCCTATGAACTGTGTAAAGGTAAGAAACCTAATATTTCCTACTTTAAGCAATTTGGCTGCATCTGTTTTATATTGAACACTAAAGATAATCTAGCTAAGTTTGATTCTAGATCTCAAAAGTGTACCTTTATTGGCTACTCTGTGAGATCAAAAGCTTATAGAGTGTTTAAAAAATAAACTAACACTGTGGAAGAATCAATCCACATTAAGTTTGATGATAAACAGCTTGACTCTGAAAAGTCAAAGCAAGATGAGGAAATTGCAGGTTAACCAGAGGCATAAGAACCAGAAGCTGGACCAGCTACAGAACCTGAGAAAGATAAAGATGAAAGCAAGGAAGAAGAACATGCTGACTCTGAAGACAAGTCAGAGGGAAAGAATGGATGGAGCTACAAGTCTTCACATCCAGAAACTTTCATTATTGGCAGTGCAGCAGAACCATTGAAGACCAGATCATCAGGTAGAGAAACCAGTCTGTTTGGTTTACTCTCAACAATTGAACCAAACAATGTTGATGAAGCTTTGGCAGAGGAAGGTTGGATACTTGTAATGCAAGAAGAGCTGAATGAATTTCAAAGGAATGATGTTTGGGATCTGGTATCCAGACCAAACAAAAACATTATTGGAACCAAATGGGTGTTCAGGAATAAACTCAATGAAAAAGGTGAAGTGGTAAGGAACAAAGCCAGACTTGTAGCTCAAGAATACAATCAACAAGAAGGTATTGATTACACTGAGACTTTTGCTCTAGGGGCCAGGTTAGAAGCAATTAGAATTCTTTTATCGTTTGCTGCTAATCATGATATAATTATGTATCAAATGGATGTTAAAAGTGCATTCTTAAATGGCTATATAAGTGAGGAAGTCTATGTCAAATAGCCCCCTGGATTTGAAAATTCTGATTTTCCAAACCATGTTTTTCAACTTAAAAAATCTTTATATGGTTTTAAAACAGGCACTAAGGGCATGGTATCACAGACTTAGTAACTTTCTGCTTAAGAATGAATTTGATAGAGGTCAGTTTGATAATACTCTATTTAGGAAATCCATTAAAAATGATATTTTGATTATTCAAGTTTATGGTGATGATATCATCTTTGGATCCACTAATGGCACTTTGTGCAAAGAGTTTTCTGACCAAATGCAGAAAGAGTTCCAAATGAGCATGATGGGAGAACTTAAGTTCTTCCTAGGAATTCATATTGACCAAGGTAAATCAGGTATACTCATTCACCAATCTAAATACACTAAAGAACTTCTTAAAAAATTCAAGATGAGTGACTGTAAGCCTATGGCCACCCCCATGCACCCAACCTGCTCACTTAAGAAAGATGAAACCAGCCAAAAGGTAGACCAGAAAACATACAGAGGTATGATTGGATCCCTTCTTTACCTAACTGCTTCTAGACCTGACATTTTGTTTAATGTTTATGTATATGCCCGTTTTCAAGCTGACCCCAGGGAATCCCATTTAACATCTGTCAAAAGAATCTTGAGATACCTTAAAGGAACCACCAACCTTACCTTGTTATACAAGAAAACCCCCACCTACAAACTAAGAGGTTTTTGTGATTCTGACTATGCTAGAGACAAGTTGGAAAGGAAAAGTACAAGTGGCAACTGCACATTCTTAGGTGATAATTTGATCTCTTGGTCAAGCAAAAGACAAAGCACCATTATCACGTCAACAGTTGAAGCTCAGTATATATCAACAGCAGGATGCAGCTCACAATTACTCTGGATGAAACATCAACTTGAAGATTACAACATCTTTGAAACCAATATCCCTTTGTTATGTGATAACACTTTATCCATAAACATAACCAAGAACCCTATCTTACACTCTAGAGCCAAACACATTGAAATAAAACACCATTTCATTAGGGACCATGTTCAAAAAGGGACTTTAAGCATCCAGTTTGTGGACACTGATCATCAATGGGCTGATATCTTCACCAAAGCATTACCTAAAGATAGGTTCGAGTTCATGAAGAAGCATCTCAACATTATCTCCATATCTGACTAGCTCAAGTAGTCATCTTAGGAGTTTTTAATTTTCTTGTAATTTTACTTTATGTCTTTTATTTTCTTGTTTTTACTTTATGTACTTTGTAAAGAGAAAAACAAAACTACAAAAATAGTAGGACCTCTTTTTGGCTGATGACAAAAAGGGGGAGAGAGAGAGAAAGGAGAAATAAGTAGAAAAGGAGACATAAAAAGAAAGGAGGAGTGAAAAAGAAAGAGATGAAAAGAGAAGAAGTTGAAAAGGAGAGGAAATAGGGAGAGAGAAAAATAAAGAGAGAAAAAGAAAGAGTGAAAAGAGAAGGAATTGAAAATGAGAGACAATGTGAAGAGAGAAAAGAAAGAGAGAATAAAGAGGAGTCGAAAAGGAGAGGAGAAGAGAAGAAAACAAAGAGTGATTTAAGAAGGAGTTGAAAAGGAGAAGAAAAAGTCATTATTAGACTTAGGGGGAGAGATTGGTTTGAAGGGGAGTATTTCAAGTACTTCGAATTTTTTCAAGCTTTTCAAAGTCTTTTTAAATAAGTTATAAGCTAACAAAATAAGTTAAGGTTTTGTCATCATCAAAAAGGGGGAGATTGTTGGAACCAAGTTGGTTCTAAGTACTTAGGATTTTGATGTTTACAAAAGCACTCTATGTAATCTTATTTTGTACTTAGAATTAATATATTAAATGCCACTAGAAGATAAAGTCACCAGAGGCAAAAGATGAGTAACTAGAGGATAAAATCAGACAAGAGGATACACCTACAGAAGACATCAGAGGATGCATTCAGAAGGCACCAGAGGATACACCTCTAGAGGATATCAGAGGATGTCAAAACATCATCAGAAGATATCTTTTCTGGCCCAGATCAGAAGGAAGCAGAGTCCAGAAGGAGACTTGGACCAGACCAGAAGGAAGCCTGCCAGAGGGAGACTTGGTCCAGACCAGAAGGAATCACAAGTTAGACTTCGTCCAGACTTTATTCTGACCAGAAGGTAGCTTGATAGTGATTATAAAATTCAGTCCAGACCAGAAGAAATGAAAGTCCAGATTTGATTTCAGATCAATCCAGAGTCAGTCCAGAATTGGTCCAGATTAGAGGAAAAATGTTCACATCAATGGTCCAGATTTAAGCATCATGGCCCAGTGTTGGCCGAGATCAGAAGATCAGATCATATGGTCCAATGATGGGCCGAGATCAGAAGATCAGAACGTGTGGTCCAGTGTTGGCCGAGATCAGAGGATCATAGAAAATTAGATTGTATGGTCCAGATGTGGACGACATCAGAAGATCAAATCGTCCAGATTTAATCATGATCATAATCAGTGGAGACTTGATTAAATTCGAATAAGACTTGATTAAATTTGATCAAAGTATTAAGAGGATTTGATACAAAAATAAATTGAAGTCGTGTGGGAATTCAGAATCTATTGACGAGAAGAAAGATTTGGTCCAGAATTAATCAAGAACAGGATTGGCCAAAGTTATTTTTGAATGCAAATCTGAAGCTAAAAAGATATGTTTTTTATTTAAGTGAAACCCGATTGGCCAAGTTATTTTTGCAAGAGTATCTGGCAAGATACAGCTCGAACTTAAGCATGGAAGAGACCCTAATTATTCATCTATAAAAGGAGGCTCAAGGCATAAGACTCACCATCGAAAATACTTGAGAGTCATACACTTCCAAAAGCAAAATACTTGAGTTTTCAGTGAGGTCAATTGTGAGTATCCGCTTTCCAAAAGCAAGTGCTCTAAGTTTTCTTTCCCTTGTGTTAGATCTAAGTTGTTGAAGTAGAGTCTACAATCTGAAGGAGCCAGAAGGAGTAGCAGATTACTTAGCAATTAGATTCAAGGTTCTTTTCCTCAAAAGTCTAGGATTGTTAGACTGTTTGAGAAGACTGACTTGGAGGGTCAATGGTATTGTTGTAATTCAAGGTTTTTGAATTAGTGAAATCCTTCAAAGTGAAGGGACTGGACGTAGCCTAAATAACGATAAACCAGTATAAAATTCTGAGTTTTATATTTACTTTATATCCGCTGCTAACTCTATTTTATTCACACATCAGGTTTTGTTATAAAACTACAAAAATAGAAAAAGTAATCAAGTTCGTCAAACACAATTCAACCCCCCTTCTCGTGTTTGCACCTTCAGCAGCTACTTCAGTACATACACAAACTATCTCCACGTGGTATTTACACTAGTGGAAGGGGGAGCTCGGCTGTTAGATTGACTGCTTATGTGGCCAAAGATCCTGAAATAGGCAAAACTGTATAGGCTAAGTCCATGATCTTTTATTGTCTCCTACACAAGAAACATTGTGGAACCTAACTATTTTTGCTAAATCTTTAGGTTCTTGAGAGTGGCGCCTTAGTTTTGAGCGATCGAGGTATCTGCTGCATAGATGAATTTGACAAAATGTCTGACAATGCACGGAGCATGTTGCACGAGGTTGGTTTCTCCAAAATTTTGCATGGTTTGAAATAGAAACACTATGTTGTTTCTTGTGTGTTAGCTCTGTACTTTGGAGTAACATGTCTCTTTTTATTCCAGGTGATGGAACGACAAACTGTTTCAATAGCAAAGGCATGCATTATTGCTTCACTCAATGCCAGAACTTCTGTGTTGGCTTGTGCAAATCCTAGTGGGTAACGATATAATCTTCGCTTGTCTGTCATTGACAACATACACCTTCCTCCCACTCTTTTATCCCGGTTAGTTGTTGGACATAAGCTGTGATAACTAGATTATGGCTCTGGCTACTTATTTATGCAATTCCTCATTCATTGGCAACTACATATTAGCCATTTTGTACCTTGGGCATTGCCTCTAATTATTAGGATTCATTGCCATGCAAGGGAAAAGTGAATCCGTTGTTGATTCTCATTATCAAACCTAGTCTGAGGAGTCGGGTTGAAATAGAGCAAAAAAATCTTAAATAATGGAAGCTATGAACAGTTTTGCAAGTGTTCCTATGATTTAAGTTGATATTTTTTTTGGCAAGTTTGATTTGATTTACTTAATTCTAAACAAGGCTGATGAACAGACTGACAGACGACTTGCCAAACATATTGTTTCCCTACACTTTAAGGATCATGAGGTCTGGTAAAATCTTATAATCAACAGTCAAGGTTAAGATCCAAATGTAAGTGCTTTCGCGTACTCACTTAGAATGTTCTGTTGCCACAATTGCAGAACATGGAGCAGGATGTGTTGGACATTTCTACACTAACTGATTATGTCAGCTATGCCCGAAAGCACATACACCCACATTTGTCAGATGAAGCTGCTAGTGAACTGATCACGGGCTATGTTAAAATAAGGAGTAGGGGGAAAGTGACTGGCAGTAGCAAAAAGGGGAAATTTATGTTTTGGACATTTCAAACATTTTTCTCACTATAGTTCTCTAAGTTAATTTAAATTTAAAATAAATTATTACTATTATTATAATTAAATACTAATTTCAGGTGGGCCTTCTTGTGCTGCTGACTTCTTATTTGATTATGCTAACTTATTCCTTTTTTTATCAAGGTAAACTGCTTCTAACAACTTATTGTTGTTTAATTTTATATTTTCAATCAGGATTACATCTACAACGTACAAGTTTAATAATTCATTATCTTGACGGAGTCCATTGGGATACCTGAGCACCCTAGCCGTGTTCGTGTTGTTGGTCGAAGTGTGGGGATTCGACAATACTTTGAATCACATTCTAAGCTTGATTCTTGAACTAATTGAAAATGTTTAAAACACTTGTATCATTTTAGTATCTTTAGACTGAATAGAAGATTATGTATTGTTTTTTGAACAAGTAGTGATGATTATGTAACTCTGAATTTGATAACTCTGATTTTGTAAGATTTTTATGACTCATTATCGTTGATTTTTAAATGTAAAGCTTTGTATGAAGTTTTGTGATTTATGGTTGAATGAGAAATTCTAGTTAATATAGTAAAATGTGAAACTCTGATTATGCATATGTGAGGAATCAAAGTTATGAAGAAAAAAATTTAAAAAGTTAATTATTTAAATGAGTTGGCTCATCATTATAATAAATCAATTTTGAATTTGTCTTGTTAGATTGGTTCAAATTTAACCGATCTAATAAATCAATTTTGAATTTGACTTGTTAGATTGGTTCATTTTAGCCAATTTAATAGTTAACTATTTATTAGAACGCTTGATGTTAGATCTGGCAAGTAACCGATCTAACATGTACATAAGAACCGATGTAACAAGGTTAAATTGCACTAGTGAACAGTTTCCATTCGAGTATTGGGATGAGACCCTATGAAGCATTTATCGAGGGAAATTTTGGTTGTGCATATGGTGGTTTGAAATAGGAGAAACTTGAATTATTGGTTTAGATTTGGTATAGAAAACCTCAAAGAAAGTGAAATTCATTCGAAACAAGATAAAATGGACTCAAGAAAGATAAACGAGTTACAATGATAAGAGGATACGCCTTCTTAAATTTATAGAAGATCACATGTTTGTAAACGTATTGGTAGAGCCACCAAGACAATATATCTCAACCCTAAGTTCAGTGGTCAATTTTAGAATCTTTGTAGGGTTGGACCATGGCATACTGCTTAGCTCTACCACTCAATTTATCAAACCTACATAATGTCATCTAGGTCTAACACATGCCATAGATACAACACTATTCAATTGAAGGAAAACATATATCGAGTATGAGGTACTATGCAAAAGGATCTCCAATCAAAGAATCAAGGAACTTTCCGATAAGCAGATCCTATTGTTGAGAGTAGTTTGGGATGAAGCTACCGAGGATACTATTTGAGAAAGCGAATATGAGATGCATGGCCAAGTGTCAACCTAGGGAGTGTCGGCATGTTAACACTGATGTAAGTATTTTGGATTTGATAATTGATGCTCAAATTCTCTAAGCTAGCGTAATCTTGTTAAACGAGATTCATTAAATTTGCCACTATAAGTGGCTATAAACTTCTCTCATTTATCACTCATATTTTCTCTCCCTTCTTTACCCACACTTTATTTAAACATGACCTTTCCATTAGTGTCAACGTTATTATATCACTTATGACTCAGTAAATTCTAGTGTTTTATTGTCAATGTTTTGGCACAAGTAGAGGTTCTGATTTTTACATTCGGAGATTACAAGGGTAAGATTTTCCTTTACCGAATTTCATTTATATTTTTTTTATCGACAAGGCCTTACCGATAATCAATGTCGTTACGACCTTTGAGTGGTGTACCACACGACTCAGGTTCTATTTTGGTGAAAATATTTGTAAACTAATAGGTCGTACCAACATAATAGAGTGTCATAAATCATGAAAGAACTGAGGAATGAGAGATTCATATAGTCATATTTCATTATTATGGTGAAGTCAATTATCGTGTGAATGGCCACACAAGGTTGATTGCTCGCTTGAATTCAATGATGATAGGGTTAGGTCCTCCTGATCTATTTTGGTTGCGATCAACTTATAAAGTCTTGACTTTAAGAGAAGTTAGATGATAATTTCCTAAATGTACTTGGGAGTGATTGTGGAAAATTAGAGTGGTGGTTTGAGTCTGCATTGACATGAATCCATGTGTAGTTAAAATATGAGCGATACATATTGAGGATGGTTGATTTATGTAATATGTTTTGTGTTACTACTATCACGTACTTTACGATTTCATTCCTATTTTTATGGTGTCATGAGATTCTTAGCTCTTTGTATGCCATTTTTCTTTGTACACTCTTGTATAATAGATTTGCATAAGGGAGATGGTGGGCTCGACATTGATGCAATTAATCGTGCACCTGGGATTTTAGATATGTAATGATTGCAGATCATGTACAATGACATTGATGGATGGCAACATGATGCTGATCGGGGATTGGAGACATATATGGGTTCGATGACCTAGATATATAGGTTTATGGACTTCAACAATGTCTATTGAACGAGTCTCTTCGGGATTGTTAAGCACTTAGCATTCATTCCATCTGACAGACTCATGATGCGACTCACCAGGTGCCACTATATACCTACTTTCACCCGGCAAGTGGTGATGGTTGCATATACCGAGTGATGTTTTCAAAGAGGAACATATGCATGGTGGTCGACCTGTAGGAGGTAGGGTGATGCCTGATGCTTGGATTTCTTTGGGGATGTCGAGGATGTTAGAGTACATTCTAAGGGTGAAGGTGCAAAAACGAGAAAAGGGTTTGGATTGTGTTTGTCTAAGTTGGATTCTTTTTCATTATTTGATTAACATTGGTTCGGGTTTGATTACTTAGAGTAGAAGTAGTAACAAAACTAAGGAGTGCAGAAGTGAAGTAATTTAATCCACTAATTCAACAACTTGTATTACATAACACTTGACCCTACAAGTTAGTCTTCTCAAAACAGCGTATCTACCCCAGACTTTTTCAGGAACATTAACACCTTGACCCTACCAGTCAAGTCTTCTCCATACAACTTGACAACCCCAAATTGTTGAAGGAACACAACATCTAGACCCTACAAGTTAAGTCTTCTTACACAATCTAACAACCCCAAATTGTTGAAGGCACACTAACACCTTGACCCTACAAGTCAAGTCTTCTCAACACAACCTGAGATCCACAAATTGCTTGAGGCATACTAAAGCCGTTATTGGGTTGGGTTTCATTGAGTTTGAACTTCATAGGTTTGCTTATAACAAGAAGATTTGATACAATGAATTTTCCACACTACAACACTTAGAATATTTTGCTTTGAACAAGTGCTTTGCTAGAATTTAAAACCTTCGACTTTGAATGCTTAAAAAAATTGAGCTCTTGAGGTTTTCTAAACAACTTTGATTTTTAGGATTTCGAAGTTTGTGTATTCGTGTTGTTCTTGTCTTTCTTCTTAAGCCTTGATCCACTATTTATAGTTGAAATTAGCACTTCAATTTAGTCATTTGAGAATTTTGAATCGTATCTTCATTCTAGCTTGGTCAACAATAATTTTGTTCAAAAATAATTCTGAAAGATGTGTTTTGAAAATATGATCTTTAGGCAGTTTATTTGCGAATCTGATCTAAGCGATTCTTCTTGAAAGATATCGTGTGTATTTTCTCCATATTGCATTTGAAATTTATTCAGTTGGGTCTTCCTTAATACGCTTGATTTGATTTGGGTGGAAACAATTACTAGGTTGTGTTCTTGAACCTTCATAATTTTTGATGCAGCTAAGTGAAATTTTTTATCAGATTCGTTGACTTTTCATCAAAGGCATTGACTTTTCTTCATCAGAGTATAACTTGATTGTCAGAGTCAGATGTTGTATTCTTTGCTTTCTTGATAGTCAGAGGCAGACTGGTGACTTATTCCTTATTAGAGTAAGAGCAACTTCATAGTGTGTTGTGTATCTGAGGCAACACTTTGGAACATGTTGTAGTCTTCAAAGTTAGCAAAACATGAGCTTCAGAGGCAGGCATGAAGAGTGGCTTCATACTTCAAAGGTATGATGAAGTTACTATTCATCAGAGGAATGCTGAAATACTATTCTTTAGAGGCATGCTTAAGTTACTGTTCATCAAAGCATACATAAATATTGTTGATCAGAGCATGCCGAAATAACTGTTCATCAGAGTATGCATAAATAACTATTCATCAGAGGTTGCAGATATACTATTCATTAGAGGCAGTATAGATATTATTTATTAGAGACATGGAAACTGCAGAAATACGTCGAGCTTCCAGAAGTATGTTGAATCTTGAAAGGAAAATAAATTCTTTATAGGCAGTCTCTAGGCTCAAACTTCAGAGGCAAAAATTAGAAGCATATGCACACTATTTTCCAGAGCGTGCATTTGTTTGATTTTGAAGATTTAATTGACTATTTTAATTTCGTTTCCTATGACCTTTTTACTTCATCTGGTGACTTCCTTCAGTCACTTCTTTTGGTGATATTCTATGGTGGTATCCTCTGGTGGGTATCCTCTGGTTGGTATCCTTTAGTTGTATTCTCTGGTGGTATCCTCTGGTCACTTCCTCTGGTACCTTCCTTTGATTTTCTTCTTTGCATACTTAGTGAAGCTAAATTTATTGTTCTCATTAAATACTTTTGTAAAAATCAAACTCTAAGTATAAAACCAACTTGATTCCAACAATCTCCCCCCTTTTGATGATGACAAAACTAAATTTTTGATAACAAATTTTCTTTTATTATTTTGATTCCCCTTTACTTAAGGCTCTCCCTAAGTCTAAGTATTTTTTATTATCTCCCCACATGCATACATAAACAGATCAAACAAGAAATTGTTCTCAAATATCTTTCTCCCGTTTTTGTCATAAGTCAAAATAACTTGAAAGTGAAACCCTTTTGATTTTTTTAATGTATTTGCCATTTTTTTTAATAAACTGAATATTACATAGCTAATATCCTGAGAATAAAACGTAAGACTTATCCTAAGATGAGACTAAACTACTCTAAGGTTTGCACAACATCAGTTAGGTATAAAGTTAAGGTTTATGTTTTTCTTAATGAAGTCAAACTTATCTTTAGCTAGAAGTTCAGTGAATATGTCACCCTTAATGAAATGGTGTTTGATTTTTATGTGTTTGGTGAAGGTGCAAACATGAGAAGATGGAGGGGGGGGGGTTGAATTGTGTTTGCCAAAGTTGATAACTTTTTGATAATTTATTTAAAAAAAATTGGTTTGGTTTTAGTAACTTACTTGGAATAGAAGCAATTGGGTTCAGAGGCAGCAAACAACGAAAGCATAAATAATTGGACACAGATATATCCTGGTTCACCACTAACTTGGCTACAACCAGTCCCCTCATTCATAAGGCTTTAATCCTCTAATTCAAATAACTTGAATTACAAAGTACTTGACCCTCCAAGCCAGCCTTCTTAAACAGCTTGACAATCCCAGACTTTTGAGGAACTAACTACCTTGACCCTACAAGCCAAGTCTTCTCCTAACAACTTGACAACCCCACATCGAAGAAGGAACTAAACCACTATCGTGTTGGATACAAAAGATTGGAACTTTAAGTGTTTGCTTCTAACAAAGATGATAATAATAATAATAACTCTCACACTCTAGGAAAAAACACTTAGAAAATGTTTCTAACTTGAAAAGGTGTTTCTCTCTTTGAACTCTAAGATGAATTTGAAATTTTAGGCTTATGAGTTCTTCTACTCTTTTCTGATTTTCGATGATCTTCTTCTTTAGCCTTGAGTATCTATTTATAGATAAAATTAGGGCTTCAATTTAGTCCTTGTTTAATTCTGAATTGTATCTTCATTCCTAGCTTGGTCAACAATGATCTTATTCAAAAATAATTCTGAACATGATGCTTTTTGATAATATGTTCATTAGCCAATTCTTTAATTCCGAATCCAATATGAGCAATTCTTCTAGATTGATGTTGTTCGTATTTTTTCTAGATTGAGTTTGTAAATTCTTCAGATTGATTCTATTCATATTTTGTTTGTAAATTTTTCAGATGGATTATGTTCATATTTTGTTCAGATTGAGTATGTAGATTCTTCAGATTGAGTTTGTAGATTCTTCAAATTCAGTTTGTAAATCCTTCAAATTGAATTTGTTCATATTTTGTTATAGAAAAATCTTGATCAAATCTTCTTCAAATCATGACCTTATCTTCTTTTCAACTTGGTCAAAGATTTTCTTCAATTAAAAATCTAAATCAAATCTTATTTTAGATTTTCTTCAATTATAAATCTGAATCAAATCTTAATTTAGATTTTCTTCAAATATAAATATGAATCAAATCTTATTTTAGATTTTCTTCAATTATAAATCTGAATTAAATCTTATTTTTGATTTTCTTCAATTGTAAATCTGAATCAAATCTTATTTTTGATTTTCTTCAAAAACATGAGTCTTCTTTCATACTCTTTGAAGTCAAATACATTGTTCTCATAAAATACTTTGGTTATCATCAATCTCTAAATTTAAAAGTGATCCATTCATTCCTCTATAGGTTTTCTGGTTAAATTTCTGGCTTGATTCATCATTTTCAAGTGAACAGGTAGGGTGTATTGGTGTAGCCATAGGTTTACAATCATTCATTTTAAACTTGAAAAGCTTTTTGTATATTTGGTTTGATGAATGTATATACCTTTTTGACTTTGCTGAATTTGTATTCCTAAGAAGATCTTAAGTTCTCCAATTATATTCGTTTGAAATTCAAGCCACATCAATTTAGAAAATTCTTGGAAAAGAGTGCCATTAGTAGATCCAAAAATAATGTCATTAACATAAATTTGAATAATAATAGAAGTGTTGTCACAATATATAGGGATGTTGGTTTCTTGGATTTTGTAGTCTTCTAGTTGGTGTTTAATCCACAGTAATTGAGAACTGCGACTAGCTGCCGAAATGTACTCAACCTTTGCTATTGACATGACAATTGTGATTTGTCTCTTACTTGACCAAGACATTAAGTTGTCACCAAGAAATATGCATTTTCACTTGTGCTTTTTCTCTCAAGTTTGTCTCCAGCATAATCAGAATCACATTACCCACTTAGTTTGTACTTAGAAGATTTTTTGTAGAACAAGGTAATGTTGGTAGTGCCTTTTAAGTATCTAAGGATTCTCTAAACCATATTTAAATGAGATTCCCAAGGGTCAGCTTGAAATCTTGAACACCCACACTATACATGGTATCAGGTCTGGAGGCAGTAAGGTATAAAAGTGATCCATTCATTCCTCTATAGGTTTTCTGGTTAAATTTATGGCTTGATTCATCATTTTCAAGTGAACATGTAGGGTGTATTGGTGTAGCCATAGGGTTACAATCATTCATTTTAAAATTGAAAAGCTTTTTTGTATATTTGGTTTGATGAATGCATATACCTTTTTGACTTTACTAAATTTATATTCGTTTGAAATTCAAGCCACATCAATTTAGAAAATTCTTGGAAAAGAGTGCCATTAGTAGATCCAAAAATAATGTCATTAACATAAATTTGAGTAATAAGAGTGTCATCTTCTATTGATTTTCTAAAATGTGTATTGTCTACTTGTCCTCTTTCAAAGTTATTTTATGCAAAAAATTACTAGGTCTATCATACCATGTCATTGGTGCTTGTGTTAGAATATAAATATATTTTTCGAGTTTAAAAACATGATTTGAAAATTCAGAACATTCAAAACTTGGGGGTTGTTTAAGATAGACTTATTCACTTATATAACCAATTAGAAAAGCACTTTTAACAACCATTTGAAATATTGTAAAGTTATTATTTGCAGCAAGTAGGATACGAATTACTTCTAACTTGGCCACTTGAGAAAATGTCTAAGTGCAATCAATGCCCTCTTGTTGACTATATCCTTGTGCAACCAGTCTTGGCTTGTTTCTGACCACTTCACCTTTTTCATTCAGCTTGTTTCTAAAAACCCACTTGGTTCAAATAATGTTTTTGTTTGGTCTAGGAACTAGATCCCAAACGTCATTCCTCTTAAATTCATTTAACTCTTATAGCCTTGCAAGAATCCATCGATCATCTTCCAATGCTTCATCAACATATGTAGGCTCAATTGATTATGAGAGTAAGCCAAACAAAGTAGTTTATTTAAGTGATGATCTGATCCTCAAAGGATCCTCAATGGCTTGTACTTGTATCCACATTTGCCTTCTGATTTATCTGGGCTACTTCTAACTTGGTCAAATTCATTTTCTAATGATTTGTTTATTTTATGATTTGCTTGTATCCTCTGATTTTTTAGGTTCTTTTGATTTGTTTGCATCTGCTTTGACTTTTCAAGGTCAAGCTGTTTGTCATCAAATTTAACATGTATGGATTGTTCTACAATATGATTTTCCCTATTAAACACTCTATTAAGCCTTAGATCTTTCAGAGTATCCAATGAAGGTACATTTTTGTGATCTTGGATCAAACTTGCCAAGGTTGTCTTGAGTATTTAACATATAACATGTAAAACAAAATTGCTTAATGTAGGAGATGTTACACTTTTTACCCTTCCATAGTTCATATGGTGTTTTATTCAATATAGATCTAATTAAGATTCTATTTTGAACATAACATGCAGTGTTAATTGCTTCTGCCAAAAAATGTTTTACAACATTCTTTCTTTCTATAACTCCATTTTTTTGGGGTGTTCTAGGAAAGGAGAAGTTGTGAGAGATTCCATTCTCATCACAAAAACTTTCAAATGTTTTCAAATTCTCCTCCATGATCATTTCTAATTGTTACAATTTTATGACCTTTTCCATTCATGGCTTGTTTGCAAAATGTGATAAACACTTTGTGGGATTCATTTTGATTTCTTAAGATTTTTACCCAAGTCCACCTGTTGTAATAATCTACTATAAAAAGCCATATTTTTTTCCATTTAGTGATGCTATTTTCACTGGCCTAAATAGATCTATATGTAAGAGCTCAAAGGGTTTTTAGGTAGAGACTAAGTTCTTAGGGGCAAAGGAGTTCCTTCTTTGTTTTCCCTTTTGACAAGCTTCACACATAATTTTAGTTTTATAACTAAGCTTAGGTAGACCTCTGACTAGTTGAAGTTTATTCAAATTTGAAATTAACCTAAGGTTTGCATGACCTAAACTTTTGGGCCAAATTAGTTTCTCTTCATTCACTGACTTTAGACACTTAATATCTTATTTCTCTATACTAAACAAATTTATCTTATAAATTTTATTTTGGCTCTAACTTGTAAAGAGTACAAATCCATCCTTTTGAATAATTGCGTCGCATGATTTTTGATTAAATATAATATCATAATTCTAATAACTTAACTAGCCTTTTTGCATTCCTCCAAAAGTCACTATTGAAATGACAAAGTTAGTCACACAAGGAAGGGGGGTTTGAATTGTGATTTCCTTTTTAAAATTATTTTCTATACTAAATTTAGCTAACTCAAGATTGATCTTGGTTGGATAGACAATCAAAGCACAACGTTCTTCGTTAGTTATATACCAATAAAAACTTCATGATGTGATTAGTGCTAAGTGAGTGACAAATAAATATAGATAAGGAAAAAAGAATTCACACAACAATATATCATGGTTCACCCAAAGTGGGTTATGTCCATATCTTACAATTTGTGGGCTTTTTCACTGAAGTGTTCAAACAAGAATGTTCTTGCTTTTCACACCAACCTTCGAGATCAATCTTGACCAGTTACCATATTTCATCTTTCAACCTTGAAAGGATTTTCAATGATTACCTTTCAGTTCAGAAAGGATTTTGCAAGTCACCTTTTAAATAAAAAAGGATTTCTCCAATAAACTCAAACTATTTTTAATTCTATAGTCTTGAGTTTCAACAAAAATGTTTTAAAAGGGATTGATGGATTAGACTATACTCAACACTTGTTTGAGTTTGATTTTCAGCAAATAAACTCAAAGAATAGATCCTTAAATCTATTGAAGAAGAGTTGAAGCCTTTTCTTAATTGAAGAGCTTATATTTCTCAAGAATGATTGTTTAAGTGAATGATTGCTTGCATTTTGAACTCTTGCTGTTTCCTTTGCCTTGAGATTCCTTTTATAGGCTTGATGAAGGCTTATGAAAGCTCATATAGCCGTTGGGAGATAGGTTGTTCAGTCTATAGTTTTAATAGACATATGTTGTAATAAACCAAGAACGTCCTACTTAACCATCAGAATGTTCTTCGTTTCTGTTTTGGGTAAATGCTGGATTTTGAACTTTTGACAGCTGTTTGTATGTCTTGCTTTTTTGTACTTGCGTCATTGATGTAGTGCCTTATTTTTCCAGGCTGTACTTGCTTATCTTAGCCATCAATCTTGGAGATTGATCTTGCTTTTTGCTCTTGATGCATTGCTTTGCCTTTGTTGATCCTTTTTCTTTTAACGGATCTGTCCAAAGTGATCTTGAGTATATAATTCGCTTCGTTTGTAATTAATACTAGTGATTTGTAATGTAGATTGATGTATTTTCATAGCCAAAGATGATCTTGAATTCAAGAAGGCTTTGTTCTTTGTAAACTTGAATGTTCTTGAATTAATCCTGTGAAAACCAAAATGATCTTCATTTTTCTATTTAATAACTAGAACAATATTGCTTTCTCAGATTGATCTTGCTTTAAATTGATATTTGTTATTATATTTGATGCCTATCTTTAATTAATACACTAAAAAACACATGTTAAATAACAACACATTTTTAGAATTATAATTAGAAGATTAATTAACTTTGTTTAATTATCATCTAAACATAAATTTGGGATGTTACCTCAACAATCTTCCTTTTTTTGATGATGAAGAACATGTTAATTAGATTTTTTAATTTGATTCTAAGGATTTTTGAAATGATTGTTAATATGACAGGTTCATAACAAAATAAAAGCATAAGTACATAGTATTGTCAAAAGAGACTTATGAACAACTTAAAATGAAAAACCTAATTAATTCTCCCCCTTTGGCAAATCAAAAAGCAGAGGGAGGATAATATCCAGAAAGCATTAAATTAAAAGGACATGGAAGGAGGGGATACCTCAGATGAAGAGGAGATGGAGTGTTTGGGAAGATCTGGAAACGTTGGAGGTGGATTTTGTAGAGGCGGTTCCAAGCCTAACTTAGGTGCCAGCTGCGTAGCCATCCATTCTTGTAATAGTGCATTTATCTACCATGATGGGCTTGCCGAATAATGATAGTCTGGAGAGCAACAAAAATCTTAGGGATGTCCTTAGATATCTGTGATGTGCTCTTCTCAATCTTGGACCGTTTTGATGGATTCTTGTCAACATTCATTTGAGAAGTTGTGGATGGATTAGTTGGAGAGGGAGATGTAGTAGTGTAGAAGGCAGATAAAGTAGCAAAAGGGGAGCTTATTATTGGTACAGTACCTGAATGAGACTTTGTTTGAGGGGCTTATGGGCGTGGGAGATCCATATATGCAAAAACCAGATATTGAATAATGCCAAACAGAGAGGATTCAGTTTTTTGGGGTGAAATGAAAGCTGGAGACATGAGAGATGTTTGTTGCTGTTGGAACCAAGTTGGTTCTAAGTACTTAGGATTTTGATGTTTACAAAAGCACTCCATGTAATCTTATTTTGTACCTTGAATTATTACATTAAATGCCACCAGAAGATGAAGTTTCAAGAGGCAGAAGATGAAGACACCATAATGCATCTAGAACATACCAGAGGTTGTGTAACACCCCGAGTTTAAAACACAGCGCGGGTGCATTTTTTTTTTAAACAAAAAATCAATATTAAAAATGATTTTCCAGATTTAATTCGAAAGGAATTAAAATAAAGTTTCCGTAAATCAATAAGTACTCAATTTCTGGAAATTTAATAATAATCATTAAGGCATTTTTAAAATGTTAACAACGTCATAACATCCTCAAAATACAATATCAGAGTGCGGAATAAGTAATACAAATATTTCCAAAATAAACCAAAATACATTTCCAGCTCAGATCCAATACATCAAGTCTAACTGATCATGCGCTAAAGCTACAGTAGCACGGATTTCCTCCGCATCCCAAGCAAGTCTTCTCCGAATCTGCCGCTCGCCTCGACGTGAGCTCCTCCTCCTCCTCATCATACAGAGAGGGGTCGGTCTCCTCAGAAGTCAGATCAATACATAGTCTCAGCCGCTTCGGCGGAGCTGGAATCTCATAACAATCGTCGGAGATCCTAGACGGACCGGGAATCTCAGCTGCTACTAGCTTCGGCTCATCAGTCTTCCCTTCTGCCTCAGACTCATGTACAACTCCCCGAAAGTCCACAATATAATAGCAAGGGTCACCGACCGAAATTAACAAATAATCACAAAACATATATTCACAGCAACAATATATCCATGATATAACAAATGATGATGAGGAAAATAATAATGCTCATTTGAAATTTAATGACATATATGCCTTTTCAAAAATAGCAGTCAATTATTATGAAGTATGCGGTAAGTACAAACAACACCTCAGCAAATCACAATCAATAAATCAGAAATTCAGAATTCTGAACAGTACTCACACACATTCAATTTTCACTCATCATTATAATCCAATTGTGACCCTCCGGTCAATCCCTCAATGCAATATGTATATGCTCATGTATACAATTTTCTTGGAATCACCAAGGTGCAATCGCTCAACAGACCAGCTAATCTCAACGGCCCTCATGACCAGGGTGCAATCGCTCAACAGAACAGCACCAGTGCAGACGCTCAACAGTCCAGCACATCGTGCAGTCGCTCAACAGACCAGCACGTTTGACATCACCCAAGGTACAATCGCTCAACAGATCAGTACCTAGTGCAGACGCTCAACAGTTCAGTACTCGTGCAATCGCTCAACAGATCAGCACGTGGTTGCGCATTTCAGGGTACAGACGCTCAACAGTCCAGTACCAGTGCAGTCGCTCAACATACCAGCACTTATATACCAAGGTACAATCGCTCAACAGATCAATACCTAGTGCAGACGCTCAACAGTCCAGCACTCGTGCAATCGCTCAACAGATCAGCACGTGGTTGCGCATTACTCTGTGGCCCATCGCGGGTACCACTTGACTATGCAAATGCATGAATATGTAGTGTTTCACTTCTCTGGAAATAGTATGCAAAAACAGAAAATTCATGCTTTTCATCATGTTTAAAATATCTCAGCACAGTCAGAATTATCATCATCACAATCATGATTAAACAGTCAAGTAAACATTAACACTTTGAAATGTTTTCCCAGACTCTTAAAATTCAAATACAGTATTTAAAACTGGGATTTATGGAATTTTACGAATCTGTATTCGAATACAGTTTCTCTGTATTCGAATACAGAAGCCAAAAACAGTGCAGAATTACACTCTGTATTCGAATACAGCCCCCTGGTATTCGAATACAGAGGCAGTCTCAGTGCACAAAACAACCTCTTTCATTACATCAGTAAAGTCTTAAAAACTTCATCACCACAACTTCAAAATATCACCAAAGTTCCATTTTAATTCACCACAACAATCCCATCATTCCCCAAAACACTCAGGGTTTACAAAACACTCTTAAAAACTTGGAATTTCTAGAACTCAAATCTGTATTCGAATTCAGACCCCTTGTATTCGAATACAGAAGCATGAAACTGCAATTTTAACATTCTGTATTCGAATACAGCATGCCTGTAGTCGAATACAGAAGACAAAACCTTGAAAAATTCAACATTTTCTCCCAGATCATTAAGGGTTTTCAATACTTCATCCTCTCCTCTTCAAAATATTTCAAGAACCCATTTAAAACCACTTTAACCCTTCTCAAGGTTTCTCAATACTTTAAAATGTATATCATAGTGTTTAAAATGCATGTTCTCAAGCATTTCAGCTTTCACAACACACCAGAATAACATGCAAGCATTTCAGTTTTCACAACACACAGAATAACATGCAGCATCACAGAGCAGCAAAACACCAACAGAATGCATTTTTGCATTTTAAAACCATTTTCAAAACAGTTTTATGAACATGCATTTTAAAATCATGTTTGAAATAACATTCAAGACATTTTCCACTTTCCTACATAAGCAACACAACTTTAGTGCATTCAGCCCAAACAACACTCATTACAGAGCTTTTAAAACGTCAAAAAATGCATTTTTTCATTTCTTTCAAGCATCAGGCAAACCGGTTTCAAAACAGTAATGAAAACACTAGTAATGCCATGAAAGTTATGCACTTACAGCCCTAATGAAACTAGAAAGTGGAAGGTGCCCTTACCCTTGTAGCGTGTTCTGCTGTTTCTCTCGTTTCTGCTGTCGTTCCCATTTTTGCGCTAAAAACCAGTGAAACTGCAGCCTGCGTTTGCTGCTACGAAACTGGGTTCTTTAGCTTCGTAATGGTATGGGGAATAACTTTTGTACTGGGGTTTTAGTGTTTCAGTGCTTGGATTTTCAAGTAATGGTGTTTTTGAGGAACTCCCTCTTTCTCACTTTGAAATCGTGACTGGAAATGGGGAAGGCAGAAACAGCAAACAGAATGGGAGGGAAATGGGTACTGTAACATGGAGCACTATTACATGCAGTATGGGCAGTGAGGAAGGAGGGATGGTGTTCTGATTTCACCATCATTCTCCCTCCTATTTATAGGCTTTTGTGGTGCCACCTCACCCAAAAATATCATTAAAATAATGTTGGCTCATTCAGCACTGAATTGCTTGTAATTAGCCACTAATCCTCAATTAACTGCCCAATTAATTTAATTACTCGTAATTAAATTAATTTAATCTTCATCCAATAATTTTTATTTCATCCTCCAAAATAAATGTTTATATATATATATATTCACTCAAACATACATATATTAAATATTTTACAAATATCCCAAAAAATACAATTAAAATTAATTCCATAATTTTAATTAAAAATTAAGGGTTTTACATTACTACCCCCCTTAAATTAGTTTCGTCCTCGAAACTACATATCAGTAAACAAATGAGGATATTGTTCCCTCATCTTACTCTCCAGTTCCAAGTCGCATCTCTAGTAGTCGGATTCCAAATCACTTTGACTAGTGGGACTTCCTTATTTCTCAATTGTTTAATCTTCCTGTCTTCAATCCTTACAGGCAATACTTCAAAAGACAGGTTGTCCCTCAGCTGAATTGTATCTGGCTCGATCACGTGAGACGGGTCTGCAATGTATTTCCTTAACTGCGACACATGAAATACGTCATGAATATTGGACAGTATTGGAGGTAAAGCAATCAGATAGGCCAATGGTCCAATACGCGCAGTAATCTGGTATGGTCCAATAAATTTCGGAGTCATTGTTGACATAATAGCTCTACCAACACCAGTTGTAGGCGTAACCCGTAGAAATACATGATCACCCTGCTCAAATTCCAAAGGTCTGCGACGTTTGTCCGCATAACTCTTCTGACGATCTTGCGAAGCCTTCATTTTCTCTTGTATCCTCTTGATTTTCTCCGTAGTTTGCTCCACCATCTCAGGTCCAACAATCATGCTCTCTCCGTCCTTATACCAGCATAAAGGTGTTTGACACTTGCGTCCATATAAAGCCTCATAGGGTGCCATTCCAATACTTATGCATAAAGGTGAAAACTGTTATTGTAAGTGAACTCAATCAATGGCAGCATCTCATCCCAGTTCCCTCTGTCATCCAACACACATGCTGTCAATAGATCTTCCAATGACTGATTTGTTCTCTAAGTCTGTCTGTCTGTTTGTGGATGGTAGGCTGAACTCAATTTCAGTTTTGTTCCCAAAGCTTCATGCAGTGCTCCCCAAAAATGAGATGTGAACTTTGGGTCACGGTCCGATACTATACTCGATGGAACACCGTGTAACCTTACAATCTCAGCGATGTAGATTTCCGTCAGCTTATCTACTTTATAAGTGGTCCTTACCGGTAGGAAATGAGCTGACTTCGTCAATCGATCCACTATTACCCAAATTGAATCATTCTTTTTCCTTGTCTTGGGCAGTCATGTTATGAAATCCATGGAAATGCTGTCCCACTTCCATTCCGGTATGTCCAAAGGTTGCAGCATTCCAGCAGGTCGTTGATGTTCCACTTTCGCTTTCTGACAAGTCAAACAAGCTGATACGTATTCTGCCACATCCCTCTTCATTCCTGGCCACCAGAAATTCTGTCTTAAGTCCTGGTACATCTTGGTCGCTCCAGGATGAATACTCAACTTACTCTTATGAGCTTCTTCCAAAATCGCTCTTCTCATCTCTGCAACTTCCGGTACACAAACTCTTCCATTACTTCTCAAAATATTATCTGTTCTGACGCTGAATTCAGTTGTCTGTGCTTACGCTATTAGATTCCTCTTTTCTTGGATCAATGTGTCATCTTGCAAGTTTGCAATCTCCTCCAGTAATCCACTCGAAATTGTTATCATTCCACACTTTAACATTCCTGGTGCAAACTTTACGTCCAAATGTAGATCACTAAATGCTTCCGACAACTCCTGTTGTCTGGCCATTATCATTGAAGATACTGACACACTCTGCCGACTCAATGCGTCAGCCACCACATTGGCCTTTCCAGGGTGGTACTGCAATGAAAAGTCAAAATCCTTGAGAGTCTCCATCCATCTTCTCTGACGCATGTTCAATTCCTTCTGATCGAACAGGTACTTCAAACTTTTATGGTCGCTGAACACCGTGAATGTGCATCCATATAAGTAGTGTCTCGAAACCTTTAATGCAAACACTACTGCAGCCAGCTCCAAATCATGAGTGGGGTAGTTCCGTTAGTGAGTTTTCAACTGTCTTGAGGCGTAGGCTACAGCTTTCTTGTGTTGCATCAAAACACATCCCAAACCTTGGTGAGATGCATCACAGTAAACTTCATATGGTTCCTCCGGCTGTGGCAACACCAATACTGGTGAGGTTGTCAACTTTTCCTTCAACAACTAAAAACTTTCCTCACACTTCTCCGTCCATGCAAACGGCTGATTCTTCCTGGTGAGTTGTGTCAAAGGAGCTACAATCTTAGCAAATCCTTCAATAAATCTTCTGTAGTATCTTGCTAGTCCGACAAAACTTCTTATGTCCGTGACAGTATGGGGCTGTTTCCAGGCAAGAATTGTCTCAATCTTTGCCGGATCAACAACGATTCCTTCTTTTGTTATCACATGTCTCAAGAAATTCACTTCCTTTAGCCAAAACTCGCACTTCGACAAATTGGCATACAGCTGCTTTTCGCGCAAAACTTCAAGAACTTGGCGTAAGTGCTCTTCATGTTCTTCTTCATCCTTTGAATAAATCAAAATATCGTCGATGAATACCACCACGAACTTATCCAGAAATGGGCTGAAGATCCTATTCATATAGTCCATGAAAATTGTTGGTGCATTCGTAACTCCAAAAGGCATAACGAGATATTCATAGTGTCCGTAACGAGTCTTGAAAGTAGTCTTTTGAATATCTCCTTCTCTTACTCGAATCTGATGGTATCCCGATTTCAAATCAATCTTTGAAAACACTGCTGCTCCCCTCAATTGGTCCATCAAATCATCGATGCGTGGTAATGGATAACGATTCTTGATAGTCACCTTGTTAAGTTGCCGATAATCCACACATAAACGTGAACTTCCATCCTTCTTCTTAACCAACAACATCGGAGCTCCCCAGGGCGACACACTTGGTCTGATAAATCCTTTCTCCAATAATCCTTCAATTTGACCCTTAAGCTCGCTTATTTCCAATGGCGACATCCGATACGGCGCAATTGAAATAGGTCCAGTTCCTGGGTGTAAGTCAATGAAGAACTCCACCTCTCTTACCGGGGGTAATCCTGGAATTTCCGTCGGAAATACGTCTGGATATTCTTTGACTATCATCACGTCTTCTATGTTCACATCCATCTTGGTCTCCACGTTAGCCAATGATAAAAATTCCTGAGTTCCTTCTCTCAGTGATACTCCGAGTTGGTTAGCAGCCAAATACCGAGCGACTCCAGGTTCGGGAAAAAGAACCAATTTTCGAGCGCAATCCAAAACTACGTAGTTATACGTCATCCAATCCATACCGAGAATGATCTCGAGTGATTGTAGGGGTAAACAGATTAAATTGACCAAGAAATCTCTATTCTGTATCGTTACGGTACAGTGTAAACATGCAGAGTTTACAGTCAAAGTCTTAGCAGGTGTAGAAACAACCAAATCAAAAGGCAAAGCAGACACATACAACTTCAAACGATGCACACAATCTATAACAATGAAAGAATGGGTTGCCCCCGAATCAAAAAGTGCAGTTAGTGTGTTACCTGCGATCTCGCAATCTTGCTGGATTAAATTTTGGGCTTGTCTTCCAGCTTCAGCACCCATGTGATAAACGCGGCCTCTAGCAGTAGGACGAGTAGCCCTCGTCGCGTTCACAGTTGGCTCCACCTTCGGAACCCGGCAATCCCTCGCCACGTGTCCTGGCTTGTGGCAGTTGAAGCACATCAAATCCCTCGCAGTACAAGTAGTGGTGATATGTCCTTCCTTCCCACATCGATAACACCGGACTCCTTGTCCCAACTGCCATCCAAAATTCTGGCTTCTAGGCCGATTCTGGCCCTTCTTGTTGTTTTGTGGCCGGTTATACGGCTTGGCAACTTGTTTCCCTTTATTATTCTGGTTATGTATCCGACTAGGCCCTCTAGAGTTAAAGTTCCCTCCTCTGTTGGCCCTCCTGTTCTTCATCTCTTCCACCTCTCTACACTTTTCCACTAACACTTGGAAACGTTGAATTCCCAAGGGTAGGACCGAATCTTGGATCTCATACTTCAATCCATTCTGAAAGCGATGACACATAAACTGTTCATCGATTTTTTCCCGGTAGAATCTAAAATGTCTGGACAGCGATTCAAACTTAGCTGCGTATTCCCCTATTGTCATATTCCCCTGGTACAATTTCAGAAAGTCATCACCCAGCTTGGTCCTAGTGCTCATCGGGAAGTACTTGTCCAAAAACATCTTCTTGAACAACTCCCAGGTCACTTCCTCTTGAGCTGACCCCATCAGTAATCTTGTACTTCTCCACCAATACTCTGCGTCCCCTATCAGCAGGTACGTGGCATAATTGACTTTCACCGCTGCTCGACAGTTAATCATCTCAAAGATCTTATCCATCTCTTGGATCCACTGGTCCGCTCTTTCTGGACCCTCATCACCCTTGAACTTGGGAGGATTATGGCGACGAAAATCCTCTAGTCCTCTAGATTTAGCATCGCGAATCTCTCTTTCTCTCTTCTCCAGATCGCGTCGAGTCTTGGCAACTGTCTGTGCAGCAACAGACGCAACCATGTTGTTCATTGCTTCAACCATCCTATCTTCCCGGCTGACATTTGTTCTTGTGGTGTCGTCTCTTCGCGGAGGCATTGTTTCCTACAAAACCATCATCACTTCAGTCACACCACAACTTACACAAGACTTGACACTTTAACTACTTGCTCCTATGCATGATCCGCTAATGACTCAAAACAGATACTTAAATCAGAGCTTTATCCCAAAACTTTAACCAAATGCTCTGATACCACAATTGTAACACCTCGAGTTTAAAACACAGCGCGGGTGCATTTTTTTTCTTTTTAAAAAAAAATCAATATTAAAAATGATTTTCTAGATTTAATTCGAAAGGAATTAAAATAAAGTTTCCGTAAATCAATAATAAGTACTCAATTTCTGGAAATTTAATAATAATCATTAAGGCATTTTTAAAATGTTAACAATGTCATAACATCCTCAAAATACAATATCAGAGTGCGGAATAAGTAATACAAATATTTCCAAAATAAACCAAAATACATTTCCAGCTAAGATCCTAATACATCAAGTCTAACTGATCATGCGCTAAAGCTACAGTAGCACGGATTTCCTCCGCATCCCAAGCAAGTCTTTGAAGGTGCAAACACGAGAAGGGGGGGTTGAATTGTGTTTGACTTAACTTGAATACTTTTCCTGTTTTAATACTTTCAAAACAAAACTTGATGTATAATTAAAACAGATATAGCAGCGGATAAAAATAAAAATAAAAACTCATAGATTTTATACTGGTTCACCGTTAACGAGGCTACGTCCAGTCCCTTCGCCTTGAAGGATTTCACTAATTTAACCTTGAATTACAACCTTGCTACTGACCCTCCAAGTCAGTCTTCTCAAATAGTCTAACAATCCTAGACTTCTTTGAGGAAAAACAACTCCTGTTCTTCAGCTAATCTGACACCCCAGATTGTAGAAGAATTGACAACACTATGAATCTAATTGCTAAGTACCTTGCTACCCTTTCTGAATCCCTCAGTTTGTAGACTCTACTTCAACAACTTAGATACAACCCTATCTAATTGCCAAGTAACCTGCTACCTCTATTGACTCCCTCAGATTGTAGACTCTACTTCAACAACTTAGATTTGCCACAGTGGAAAGAAAATAACCGAGTACTTACTTCTTGAAAGCTGAAACTCACAATTGACTTATATGAAAATTTGGGAGCGATTGCTTTGGAAGTGTGTGACTCTTTTGTGATTTTTCGATATATGAGTATTCTGCCTTGAGCCTCCTTTTATAGATGCAGATTAGGGCCTCTTCCAATGCTTAAATTCGAGCTGAATCTTGCTGGATTCTCTGTAAAAATAACTTGACCAATTGGGCTTCATATAAATAAAAAACTGGCCAATTAAATCTGTTGGTTCCTTCCCGCCACAGCTCATGAATTCCACAACACCTCACTTTATTTTTGTAATAAATCTTTTTAATCCTTTGATCAAAATAAATTAAATTCTCCACCGTATAAATTTCCTGATTAAATCTGGACCATTGGATCTTCATGCGGTAGTCCACATCTGGACCACACTGATTGTTTATGCTGTGATCCTCTTATTTCGGCCTTCCCTGGACCACACTTCCTGACCCTCTGATCTTCTGATTTCGGCCATCTTGGATGCGCACCTGATATGCTATAATCCTCTGAATTCGGCCTTTACTGGACTATACATTCTGTCCCTCTGATTTCGGCCAACACTGTGGTCTGATTTTCTGATCTGGACCATCACTGGACTTAAAAAATTATTTCTGAACCATTGATCTGGATATTTTTACTCTGATCTGGACAGATTCTGGAATTTGGTATGGAACAAACTGAAATAAACTTGATCAAAAAATATTTCAGTCTTGACATTTTACCTTTGATTTTGGACCAGGTCTGGGTTGATTCTGGAACTCATTTCTTTTGTTCTGGACTTAGTTCCATGCCCTGAATCATGCCATCTTATGGTCTGGGCCAAATCTGGATTGATCCACTTGTTCTGGACTCATAAACATACCTTCTGGTCAAGTCTGGAACAAGTCTGGGCTGTGTAATTTTTCACTGCCAGGCCATCTTCTGGTCAGAATAACTTCTGGAATAAAATTGATATTTGATTCCTGTTTGTCTTGATCAACTCTCCTTCTTGCATGCTTTCCAATGATATGATCCATGTTTCATTCTGAAATTTATTCCTTCTGATCGAGGCCATCAAATATATCTTCTGGTCATGAATTGACATTCCTGGAGTATCTTCTGGTCATTCCAGAATTCATTTTCCTTTGATCTTCTGCTTCTGATTTCTTCATATTGTGATTACATTTAATTTAATAATTCAAGGTACAACATAAGTTTACATTGAGTACATTTGTAACCATCAAAATCCTAAGACTTAGAACCAACTTGGTTCCAACAGTCTTCTCCGAATCTGCCGTTTGCCTCGACGTGACCTCCTCCTCCTCATCATACAGAGAGGGGTCGGTCTCCTCAGAAGTCAGATCAATACATAGTCTCGGCCGCTTCGGCGGAGCCGGAATCTCATAACAATCGTCGGAGATCCTAGACGGACCCGGAATCTCAGCTGCTACTAGCTTCGGCTCATCAAACTTCCCTTCTGCCTCAGACTCATGTACAACTCCCCCAAAGTCCACAATATAATAGCAAGGGTCACCGACCGAAATTAACAAATAATCACATAACATATATTCACAGCAACAATATATCCATGATATAACAAATAATGATGAGGAAAATAATAATGCTCATTTGAAATTTAATGACATATATGCCTTTTCAAAAATAGCAGTCAATTATTATGAAGTATGCGGTAAGTAGAAACAACACCTCAGCAAATCACAATCAATAAATCAGAAATTCAGAATTCTGAACAGTACTCACACACATTCAATTTTCACTCAACATTATAATCCAATTGTGACCCTCCGGTCAATCCCTCAATGCAATATGTATATGGTCATGTATACAATTTTCTTGGAATCACCAAGGTGCAGTCGCTCAACAGACCAGCACAATATGTTTGACTTTAACGGCCCTCAAGACCAAGTTGCAATCGCTCAACAGAACAACACCTGTGCATACGCTCAACAGTCCAGCACTCGTGCAGTCGCTCAACAGACCAGCACGTTTGACATATACCAAGGTACAATCGCTCAACAGATCAGTACCTAGTGCAGACGCTCAACAGTCCAGCACTCGTGCAATCGCTCAACAGATCAGCATGTGGTTGCGCATTTCAGGGTACAGACGCTCAACAGTCCAGTACCAGTGTAGTCGCTCAACAGACCAGCACTTATATACCAAGGTACAATCGCTCAACAGATCAGTACCTAGTGCAGACGCTCAACAGTCTAGCATTCGTGCAATCGCTCAACAGATCAGCACGTGGTTGCGCATTACTCTGTGGTCCATCGCGGGTACCACTTGACTATGCAAATGCATGAATATGCAGTGTTTCACTTCTCTGGAAACAGTATGCAAAAATAGAAAATTCATGCTTTTCATCATGTTTAACATATCTCAGCACAGTCAGAATTATCATCATCACAATCATGATTAAACAGTCAAGTAAACATTAACACTTTGAAATGTTTTCCCATACTCTTAAAATTCAAATACAGTATTTAAAACTAGGATTTCTGGAATTTTACGAATCTGTATTCGAATACAGAAGCCAAAAACAGTGCAGAATTACACTCTGTATTCGAATACAGCCCTCTGGTATTCGAATACAGAGGCAGTCTCAGTGCACAAAACAACCTCTTTCATTACATCAGTAAAGTCTTAAAAACTTCATCACCACAACTTCAAAATATCACCAAAGTTCCATTTTAATTCACCACAACAATCCCAACATTCCCCAAAACACTCAGGGTTTACAAAACACTGTTAAAAACTTGGAATTTCTGGAACTCGAATCTGTATTCGAATACAGACCCCTTGTATTCGAATACAGAAGCATGAAACTGCAATTTTAACATTCTGTATTCGAATACAGCATGCCTGTAGTCGAATACAGAAGACAAAACCTTGAAAAATTCAACGTTTTCTCCCAGATCATTAAAGGTTTTCAATACTTCATCCTCTCCTCTTCAAAATATTTCAAGAACCCATTTAAAACCACTTTAACCCTTCTCAAGGTTTCTCAATACTTTAAAATGTATATCATAGTGTTTAAAACTTGATTTTCTAGGAAACACGAATCTGTATTCGAATATAGCTTCCTTGTATTCGAATACAGAAGCTAAAAACTGAGCTTCAGGAAAAACACGAATCTGTATTCGAATACAGCTTCCTTGTATTCGAATACAGAAACTAAAATCTGAGCTTCCGCAAAAACACAAATCTGTATTCGAATACAGACTCATTGTATTCGAATACAGAAACTGAAACTAGTGAAAATCTGCATTCTGTATTCGAATACAGCATGCCTGTAGTCAAATACAGATGCGAATACAGTGTTAAAATCCCACTTCTGTATTCGAATACGACATGGTCATAGTCGAATGCAGATGCTAAGTCAGAAGCAAAAATCCTTCCTCTGTATTCGAATACAAGGGCTCGTATTCGAATACAAGTTTTGAAAACTTAAGTAAAACAGAAACTTGATAGGTTGTAGTCGAATACACACATGTTGTATTCGAATACACCTTCGAAAACCAGTGAAATTTTTCTGAGATTCCAACCCTTTTCAAACTGTTTTCTTTTAAAAACAAACAACCAACATTAAAACAGATTCAACACTTTTTCCAGACAACACTTTCCTCATTAAAAATCCATTTTCTTTTTAAATCATCAACATCAACAGAATCACTTCAAACAGAAACAGAATCAGAATGATCAACAACAAATCATCCAGACTTTCAAACCATCAGAACATCATACAGCATTTCAACCTTCTCAATATTAGAATAACATGCAAGCATTTCAGCTTTCACAACACACAGAATAACATGCAAGCATTTATGTTTTCACAACACACAGAATAACATGCAAGCATTTCAGCTTTCATAACACACAGAATAACATGCAGCATCACAGAGCAGCAAAACACCAACATAATGCATTTTTGCATTTTAAAACCATTTTCAAAACAGTTTTATGAACATGCATTTTAAAATCATGTTTGAAATAACATTCAAGACATTTTCCACTTTTCTACAGAAACAACACAACTTTAGTGCATTCAGCCTAAACAGCACTCATTACAGAGCTTTTAAAACGTCAAAAAATGCATTTTTTCATTTCTTTCAAGCATCAGGCAAACCGGTTTCAAAACAGTATTGAAAACACTATTAATGCCATGAAAGTTATGCACTTACAGCCCTAATGAAACTAGAAAGTGGAAGGTGCCCTTACCCTTGTAGCATGTTCTGCTGTTTCTCTCGTTTCTGCTGTCGTTCCCGTTTTTGCGCCAAAAACCAGTGAAACTGCAGCCTGCGTTTGCTACTACGAGACTGGGTTCTTTAGCTTTGTAATGGTATGGGGAATAACTTTTGTACTGGGGTTTTAGTGTTTCAGTGCTTGGATTTTCAAGTAATGGTGTTTTTGAGGAACTCCCTCTTTCTCACTTTGAAATCGTGACTGGAAATGGGGAAGGCAGAAACAACAAACAGAATGGGAGGGAAATGGGTACTGTTACATGCAGCACTATTACATGCAGTATGGGCAGTGAGGAAGGAGGGATGGTGTTCTGATTTCACCATCATTCTCCCTCCTATTTATAGGCTTTTGTGGTGCCACCTCACCCAAAAATATCATTAAAATAATGTTGGCTCCTTCAGCACTGAATTGCTTGTAATTAGCCACTAATCCTCAATTAACTGCCCAATTAATTTAATTACTCGTAATTAAATTAATTTAATCTTCATCCAATAATTTTTATTTCATCCTCCAAAATAAATATTTATATATATATATATTCACTCAAACATACATATATTAAATATTTTACAAATATCCCCAAAAATACAATTAAAATTAATTCCATAATTTTAATTAAAAATTAAGGGTCTTACAGGTTGCATCTTGAAATTACCAGAGGATATCTTTGCTGGCCCAAATCAGAAGGAAGCAAAGTTAGAAGGAGACTTGGACCAGACCAAAAGGAAGCCTGCCAGAAGGAGACTTGATCCAGACCATAATAAATCATTAGTCAGACTTAGACTAGAAGTTATTCTAACTAGAAGATGGCCTGGCAGTGAAATGATAAATAGCCGAGACTTGATCCAAACATAATCAGAGGATAAATTTAATGGGTCCAGAACAAGAGATTCAATCCAGATTTGACCCAGATCAGAAGATAGCATGGTTCAGGGTATGAAACTAAGTCCAGACCAGAAGAAATGATGTCCAAATTTGATCCAGACCTGATCCAAATCAGAAGGTAAAATGTCCAGACTAAAATATTATTTGTCCCGATTTTATTTAAATTCAATCCAGACCCAGTTCAGAATTGATCCAGATCAGAGGGAAAAGGTTCAGATCAATGGTCAAGATTTGAGTATATGGCCCAATGTTGGCTGAGATCAGAAGATCAGACCATGGCCCAGTGTTGGCCGAAATCAGAAGGTCAGAATGTGTGGTCCAGCATTGGTCGAGATCAGAGGATTACAGCAGATCAGTTTGCAAGTCCAGGTTGGCTGAGATCAGAAGATCAGAAAGTGTGGTCCAGGGTTGGCCGAAATTAAAGGATCACAGCAGATCACTTAGTATGGTCCAGATGTGGACTAGCGCAGAAGATCAAACAGTTCAGATTTAATCATGAGGATTAACGGTGGAGATTTAATTAAATTTGATCAAAGTGTTAAAAGGATTTGTTACAAAAATAAAGTGAAGTCGTGTGGGACTTCAAAAGATATTTGCGGGAAGAAAGATTTGTTCCAGAATTAATTAAAGACATGATTGGCCCAAGTTATTTATGAAAACAAATCTGGCGCTACAAAGATATGTTTTTTTTATTTATATGAAACCCGATTTGTCAGAGTATTTTTGCAAGAGAATCTAGCAAGATACAGCTCGAAATTAAGCTTGGAAGAGACCCTAATTCACATATATAAAAGGAGGCTCAAGGCAGAAGACTTAGCATCAAAAATCACAAAAGAGTCATACACTGCCAAAAGAAAACACTAAAGTTTTCAAGGAGGTTAATTGTGAGTTCCAGCTTTCCAGAAGCAAACACTCGTGTTATTTTCTTTCCCTTGTGTTAGATCTAAGTTGTTGAAGTAGAGTCTACAATCTGAGGGAGTCAGAAGGGGTAGCAGATTACTTGGCAATTAGATTCAAGGCGTTGTAATTCCTTCTACAATCTGGGGTTGTCATATTGGTAGAAAAAGACTTGACTTAGGAAGTCAAGGTGCTGTATTCCTCAAGAGTCTAGGATTGTTAGACTATTTGAGTTGACTAACTTGGAGGGTCAGTGGAACTGTTGTAATTCATGGTTTGAATTAGTGAAATCCTTCAAGGTGAAGGGACTGGACGTAGCCTCGTTAACGGTGAACCAGTATAAAATTATGTGTTTTTATCTTTACTTTATATCCGCTGCTAACTCTGTTTTATTCATACATCAAGTTTTGTTTTAAAACTGCAAAAATAGAAAAATATTCAAGTTAGTCAAACACAATTCAACCCCCCCTTCTCGTGTTTGCACCTTCAGTTGCTGATTAAGCTAGTGGTAGGGATGACTTTGAAGAGTTGGTAGTTGAATGTGAAGGTGCAAACACGAGAAGGGGGGGTTGAATTGTGTTTGCCAAACTTGTGTTCTTTTTCATGTTTTGATGAATGTTGATGTGAATTACTTAATGAATAAATAATCAGACTTAGCAGCGGATAATAACAGCATAAGAACACAAAGATTTATCTTGGTTCACCATTAACTTGGCCACATCGAGTCCATTCATTCCGACGACTTTAGTCCACTAATTCAAAACACTTTGAATTACACTCAAGTGTTTCTCTCTTTTGAACTCTCGGATGACATTGAATTGAAGCTTGAGTTCTTGTGTTTTTCGATCTCTTTGAACTGTAAGGTGAATTTGGATTTTACGCTTGAGTTCTTCTTCTTTTAAATGCTTTCTACTACGGCCTAAATCCTCCTTTTATAGCTGAAATATGGGCTTTGTCCAAGCTTAATTTCGAGATGTATCTTGCTCAGATTTCCTTTGAAAATTCTTTTGATCAATTCTTTTTCTTTTTAATTTCGAACCAAATCTCCTTTGCTCAGATCTTCTTCAAATTTCCATCAGGTCTTCTTTGATTTTTGAATCAAATCTTCTTACAACTTTGATCAAATCTCTTTCAAAATTCAATCAAGTCTTCTTCGAATTTTTATCAAGTCTTCTAAGAATCTGAATCACGTTTTAAATCTGGACCGTGCATTCTTCTGATATGGACCAAGTTTGGACCATGTCTTCTTCTAATCTGGACCATGTTTGCTTATGATCTGGACCATTTATCTTCTGATCTAGACCGTGTTATCTTCTGGACCATGTTTGCTTCTGATCTGGATCATGTCTTCTTCTGGACCATGTTTGCTTTTGATCTGGACCATGTCTTCTTCCGGACCATGTTTCCTTCTGATCTAGACCATGTCTTCTTCTGATCTAGACCACAAATGATAACCTCTGATGATGTCATCGATTCTTGCCTCTGATGATATCCTCTGATTGATGTCATTGATTCTTCCCTCTAATGATATCCTCTGATTTTTGCCTTTGATGACATCATCTGATTCTTGCTTCTGATGGGATCCTCTAATGATATCTTGGTCAGATATCTTCAGGTTTTGTTGTTTATGTTGCAGATATTCTGAGCAACCAGAAGGAAACACCAATCATGGTGTCTGATCAATGGATGCTGGAAATGCACAAATAGAAAACGGTGTATGTTCTAGTTTCCACCAGACAGAAGCAAAATGAGTCTGATGAAAGAAGGTCTGGTCCAATACAATTCACACCAGAATTAGAACCAGAACCAGAACCAGAACCCGAACCAAAACTAGAACCAGTATTAGTATTAGAATCAGAGGTTCAGCCACAAATAGCAGAATCACACACATCAACTTCAGTATTACTAGAAGAAGCAGAATTACCAGAATCATCATAAGTTCCAAAATCACCAGAGGAACATGGTGTATCAGCCAAAGCATAATCAAGGGAACATTTCAATCAGTCTGAACAAGCCAGAAACAGAACTGGCTCTAAAGGCTTGTACAGAATCTGATTACAGCACTGAGTCTGAATCTGACTCTGACGGTGAAGTATCAGAAGAAGAAAGGTCTGATCTGCAACACAAAGCATGGTATCTGGACAGTGGATGCTCCAAGCATATGACTGGAGACACATCAATGTTCCATAAGCTAACTCTGAAGAAAGCAGACAAGGTTTCCTTTGGAGGAAACCAGAAAGGTCAGATCATTGGTACAGGCACAGTTGGTAACAGTTCTTCTTCCTTATCCATTAAAAATGTTTTATTAGTTAAAGGTCTGAATCACAATCTGTTAAGCATTAGTCAGCTAAGTGACTGCCAGTATGATGTTGTGTTTAATCAGAAAACCTGCGAGGCTGTTAGTCAAAAAGATGGATCTGTTTTGTTCATTGGTGTTAGGCAGAATAATGTCTATAAGATAGATCTGTTTAGTCTAGTTAAGCAGAAAGTTAAGTGTCTTTTATCTGTTAGGGAGGAAAATATGATTTGGCACAAAAGGTTAGGCCATGCAAACCCTAGGCTGGTTTCTGAGTTAAGTAAACTTCAACTAGTGAGAGGTCTCCCCAAACTATGTACCAAATCTGAGATTTTGTGTGAAGCATGTCAAAAAGGTAAATAGACCAAAAGCTCTTTTAAACCTAAAAACTGGATTTCTACTTCACAACCTCTTGAATTGCTTCATTTAGATCTGTTTGGCCCTGTTCAAACTGCATCCCTTAGTGGTAAGAAGTATGGGTTTGTCATAGTTGATGATTACTCAAGGTGGACTTGGGTAAAGTTTCTGAGAAACAAAGATGAATCCCATAAGGTATTTTTTTTTTTTTGCAAGCAAGTTATGAATGAAAAAGGTTTTAAAATCATAACTATTAGAAGTGATCAAGGAGGTGAGTTTGAGAACAAGTACTTTGAAGAATTTTGTGATGAGAATGGTATCTCTCACAACTTCTCATCCCCCAAAACACCTCAACAGAATGGAGTTGTTGAAAGGAAGAACAGGTCACTGCAGAAGATGGCCAAAACCATGCTGAATAACATGAATGTTGTTACCTACCTATGGGCAGAAGCTGTCAACACTGCATGCTACATCCAGAACAGAGTTTACATCAGGTCTATTCTAAACAAAACTCCATATGAATTGCGGAAAGGTAAGAAACCTGATATTTCCTATTTCAAACAGTTTGGCTGCATTTGTTATATGTTAAACACTAAGGATAATCTTGCAAAATTTGATTCCAGATCTCAAAGTGTACCTTCATTGGTTACTCTGAGAGATCAAAAGCTTATAGAGTGTTTAATAAAGAAACTAACACTGTGGAGGAGTCCATACACATTAAGTTTCATGACAAACAGCTTGACTCTAAAAAGTCAAAGCAAGATGAGGAAATTGCAGGTTTACTAGAAGCACAAGAAGCAAGAGCAGATCAAACAATAGAACCAGAGAAAGAAAAGGATGAAAGAAAATTCGAAGATAATGTTGAACCTGAAGACAAGTCAGAAAGAAAGAATGGGTGGAAGTCTAAGTCTTCACATCCAGAAACACTGATTATTGGAAGTGCAGCTAAACCATTGAAAACCAGATCATCACTTAAAGAAACAATTTTGTTTGGTTTACTTTCTACCATTGAACCAACTACTATTGATGAAGCACTGGCAGAAGAAGGATAGATTCTTGCAATGCAAGAAGAGCTGAATGAGTTTGAAAGGAATGATGTTTGGGATCTGGTGTCCAAACCACACAAAAATATCATTGGAACCAAGTGGGTGTTCAGGAACAAACTCAATGAAAAAGGTGAAGTAGTCAGGAATAAAGCTACGCTTGTGGCACAAGGATACAATCAGCAAGAAGGCATTGATTACATTGAGACTTTTGCTCCAGTGGCCAGGTTATAAGCAATTCGTATCCTACTCTCTATTGCTGCAAATCATGATATTACTTTGTATCAAATGGATGTCAAAAGTGCTTTCTTAAATGGTTATATAAGTGAGCAAGTCTATGTAAAACAGCCCCCAGGTTTTGAAAGTTCTGATTTTCCAAACCATGTTTTTAAACTTAAAAAATCTTTATATGGTTTAAAACAAGCACCTAGGGCATGGTATGACAGACTTAGCAATTTCTTACTTAAAAATCAGTTTGATAGAAGCCAAATAGATAATACATTGTTTAGAAAACCCGTTAAAGATGATATTCTGATCATTCAAGTTTATGTTGATGATATTATCTTTGGATCCACTAATGGCACTCTCTGCCAAGAGTTTTCTGATTTGATGCAGCAAGAGTTTCAGATGAGCATGATGGGAGAACTTAAGTTCTTCCTAGGAATTCATATTCAGCAAGGCAAAACAGGTACACTCATTCACCAATCTAAGTACACTAAAGAAATTCTCAAAAAGTTCAAGATGAGTGATTGTAAGCCTATGGCCACCCCCATGCACCCCACCTGCTCACTTGAAAAAGATGAATCCGGCCAAAAGGTAGACCAGAAAACATACAGAGGTATGATTGGATCCCTTCTTTACCTAACTGCTTCTAGACCTAACATTTTGTTTAGTGTTTGTGTTTGTGCTCGTTTTCGAGCTGACCCTAGGGAATCCCACTTAACTGCTGTCAAAAGAATCGTTAGATACCTTAAAGGAACCACACATCTTACCTTGCTCTACAAGAAAATCCCATCTTACAAACTAAGTGGTTTTTGTGATTTAGATTATGCTGGAGACAAATTAGAGAGAAAAAGCACAAGTGGAAACTATACATTTCTAGGTGATAATTTGATTTCTTGATCAAGCAAGAGAGAAAGTACCATTGCCATGTCAACAGCAGAAGCTGAATCCATATCAGCAGCAGGATGTAGTTCTGAGTTAATCTGGATGAAACATCAGTTGGAAGACTACAACATCTTTGAAACCAACATCCCTTTGTTCTATGACAATACTTCAGCCATAAACCTAACTAATAACCCTATCCTACACTCTTGAGCCTAGCACATTGAAATCAAGCATCACTTTATCAGAGACCATGTTCAAAAGGTACAATAAGCATCCAGTTTGTAGACACAGATTATCAATGGGTTGATATCTTCACCAAACCATTGTCTGAAGATCGATTTGAGTTTATCAAGAAACATCTCAACATAATCTCCATATCTGACTAGATCAAGTAGTCTTTTTAAAGGAGTATTTTTAAAATTTTTATTTTTTGTCTGTTATTTTCTGTTATTTGACAAAAAGGGGGAGAGAAAGTAAGAGAGAAAAGGAGAAAAAGTTGAAAAGGAGAGGAGAAAAGAAGACAGAAAAGAAAGAGTGAAATAAAGAAGGAGTTGAAAAGGAGAGGTAACAAGGAGAGTGAAAAAGAAAGAGTCAAATAAAGAAGGAGTTGAAAAGGAGACGAGAAAAGAAGGGAGAAAAGAAAGAGTGAAATAAATAAGGAGTTGAAAAGGAGAAGTGATAAGAAGAAAAGAAAGAGTGACAAAAGAAGGAGTTGAAAAGGAAAGGAAAAGTATGGGGCATTAGAATTAGGGGGAGAAGCTTGATCTGAGGGGGAGCCTAACAAAATAAGTTATAAAAAATACAAGGTTTTGTCATCATCAAAAAGATGGAGATTGTTGGAACCAAGTTGGTTCTATACTTAGAATTTTGATGTTTACAAAAGTACTTTTATGTAATCTTATTTTTGACTTAGAATAATAATGAAAAATGCCACCAGAAGATGACGTCACCATAGGCAGAAGATGACGTCACCAGAAGATAAAATCAGAAGTAGAAGATGAGGACACCAGAGGATAAAATCAGAGAATGACACCAGAGGATACACCTCTAGAAGATATCAGAGGATGTCATCAAAGGCAAAACATCGAAGGACAAATAACATCATCAGAGGATATCTTTCTTGGTCCAGATAAGAAGGAAGCAGAGTCCGGAAGGAGACCTAGTCCAGACCGGAAGGAGACCTAGTCCAGACCAGAAGGAGACCTAGTCCAGACCAGAAGGATGCTTGTCAGAGGAAGACTTGGTCTAGACCAGAAGGAAACATAAGTCTCACTTGGTCCAGACTTAATCCAGACATGGTCCAGAGCAGAAGATAACTGGTCCAAAGCAAATGACTTGGTCCAGACCAGAAGATAGCATTGTCCAGAACATAAAACTCAGTCCAGATCAAAAGATTTGATTGTCCATAACATAAGACTTAGTCCAGATTTAATCCAGACATAGTTCAGACTTGATCCAGATTTAATCCAGACTTCATCCAGATCCGAGAATAAATGTCCAGATTAAAAGATCAATGGTCCAGATTAAAGTATCACGATCCAGTGTTGGCCGAGATTAGAGGATAATAGAATTGGCGCAGATCAGATTACATAGTCCAGAGTTGGTTGAGATCAGAGGATCATACAGTCCAAATTTTAATCATGATGATAATCAGTTAAGACTTGATTAAAATTCGAAAAAGACTTGATTAAATTTTGATCAAAGTATTAAGGGGATTTGATACAAAAATAAATTGAAGTCTTGGAATGAATTTAAAAGCAATTGGTGGGAAGAAAGATATGGTCCAGAATTAAACAAGAACTGAATTGGCCAACGTTATTTTTCGAACAAATTTGAAGCAAAAAGGTTCGGATCAAGCATAAAGCTCAAACCCGATTGGCCAAGTTATTTTTGCAAGAGAATCTGGATAAATACATGTCGAATTTTCCAGGAAGAAACCCTTATTTTCATCTATAAAAGGAGGCTCAGGCAGAAGACTTAGTGATCGAAAATCAGTAAAAGAGTCATAAACTTCCAGAGGCAACACTCGAGTTTTCAGTGAGGTTAATTTTGAGTATCTGCTTTCCATAAGCAAGTACTCTTGTTTTTCGTTCCCTTGTGTCCAATCTATATTGTTAAAGTAGAGTCTATAATTTGAAAAGTCAGAAGAAGTAGCAGGTGACTTAGCAATTAGATTCAAGGTGTTGAAATCCCTTCTGCAATCTGGGGTTGTCACATTGGTAGGAGAAGACTTGACTTTTGAAGTCAAGGTGTTGTGTTCCTCAAAAGTCTAGGATTGTTAGTCTGTTTGGGAAGACTGACTTGGAGGGTCAGTAGTGTTGTTGTAATTCAGAGGTTTTGAATTAGTGGAAAATCGTTCAAGGTAAAGGGACTGGATGTAGCCTAGTTAATGGTGAACCAGGATAAATCATTGTGTTGATTATTTTACTTTATCCGCTTCTAATTCTGCTTGCTTATATATCAGATTTTAAATAATCATCAAAAACAGAAAAAGAATTCAAGTATTACAAACACAATTTAACCCCCCTTCTCGTGTTTGCACCTTCAATTCTCTGGTATCCTTTGATGAGATCTTCTGGTATCCTCTAGAGGTATCCTCTGATGATATCTTCTAGTATTCTCTCGAGGTATCCTCTGGTGATATCTTCTGGTATCCTCTGGTGATATCATCTGGTATCCTCTAGAGGTATCATCTGTTGATATCTTCTGGTATCCTTTGGTGACATTTTCTGGCTTTATCTTCTAGAGGTATCCTCTGGTGACTTTATCCTCTTGTGACATCATCTTCTAATTTTTGCTTCTGGTGACGTCATCTTCTGCTTTTTGCTTCTGGTGTCATCTTCTGATTTTTGCATTATTCTTCGAAGTCAAATATTATATTTTCATAAAATACTTTTGTTAACATCAAAACTTTAAGTGAAAGAACCAACTTGGTTCCAACAATCTCCCCCTTTTTGATGATGACAAAACTTGTATTTTTGATAACTATTTTGCTTTCTTATTTCTTTGACTCCCCCTAAGACTAAGCTCCACTTTTAAATCTTTCTCCCCATAAGTCTAATGCCCCATATTTTCTAACTCTTTATCAAATATATCTTTTCCCCCGTTTGTCATCAGACAAAAATGAATGAAGGAGATCCTCTGTTTTTTTTCCATCTTCTGCTCTTTTTATTTTTTATTTATTTTGAATAACATGAATAATATATTACAAGAAAATAAAATAAATATAACAAAAAACTAACTATGCTATTTGTCAGGAATGACAGTAAGGTTATGGTTTTTCTTGATGAAGTCAAACCTATCTTCAGGTAGTGGTTTGGTGAATATGTCAGCACATTGGTGGTCAGTGTCCACAAACTGAATGTTGAGTATCCCTTTTTGAACATATTCTCTGACGAAGTGATGTTTGATCTCTATGTGTTTGGCTCTGGAATGGAGTATAGGGTTTTTGGTTAGATTGATGGATGAAGTGTTGTCATAGTATAAGGGAATGTTGGTTTCCATGATTTTGTAGTCTTCCAGCTGATGTTTCATCAAAATGAGTTAAGAACTGCATCCGGCTGCTGAAATGTATTCAGCCTCTACTGTTGACATGGCAATTGTGCTTTGTCTCTTACTTGACCAGGATATTTGGTTGTCTCCCAAGAAGGTGCAGTTTCCACTTGTCCCCTTTCTTGCGAGTTTATCTCCAACATAGTCAGAGTCACAGTATCCACTCAGCTTGTATGTAGGAGTTTTCTTGTAGAACAGGGTAAGGTTGGTAGTGCCTTTTAGGTATATAAGGATTCTCTTAACAGCAGTTAAATGCGACTCCCTAAGGTCAGACTAAAATCTCGCACATGCACACACACTAAACATGATGTCAGGTCTAGAAGCAATGAGGTAAATTAGAGATCCTATCATACCTCTATAGGTTTTTTGATCAACTTTTTGGCCTGAATCATCCTTTTCAAGTGAGCAAGTAGGGTGCATTGGTGTAGCCATAGGTTTGCAATCACTCATCTTAAACTTTTTGAGAAGCTCGTTTGTATATTTTGTTTGATGAATGAATATACGCTTTTGATTCTGTTGAATTTGTATCCCTAGGAAGAACATAAGTTCTCCCATCATACTCATTTGAAATTCATGCTGCATCAATTTAGAAACTTTTTGGTTAAGAATGCCATTAGTAGATCCAAAAATGATACCATCAACATAAACTTGAATAATAAGAATATCATCTTCTATTGATTTTCTAAAAAGTGTATTGTCTACTTGTCCTCTTTCAAAGTTTTTTTTTAAGCAAGAAGTTACTAAATCTATCACACCATGCCCTAGGTGCTTGTTTTAAACCATACAAAAAAATTTTAAGTTTAAAAGCAAGGTTTGGAAATTCAGAATTTTCAAAACCTAGGGGTTGTTTAACATAGACTTCTTCACTTATATAACCGTTTAGAAAAGCGATTTTAACATCCATTTGAAATAATGTAATGTTATTATTAATAGCAAAGTCATGCCTTATTTCTGACAACTTCACCTTTTTCATTTAGCTTGTTTCTGAAAACCCACTTGGTTCCAATAATATTCTTTTCTGGTTTTGGTACTTGATCCCAAACACCATTCCTCTTTAATTCATTTAACTTTTCTTACATGGCAAGAATCCATCCATTTTCTGCCAATGCTTCGTCAATAAAGGTAGGCTCAATAGATGAGAGTAAGCCAAACAAACTTGTGTCTTTAAGTGATGATCTGATCAGTAAAGGATCACTAGCACTTCCAATAATTAGAGTTTCAAGATGAGATGACTTGTACTTCCATCCACATCTTCCTTCTGACTTATCTTCAGATTCATCTGTTGAAGATTTGTCGTGTTTTTGCTTGTATCTTCTGCTTTTTCAAGTTCTTTTGCCTGCATCAGCTTCCTCTGGTTCTGGTAAACCTGCACTATCATCATCTTGCTTTGACTTTTCAAGATCAAGCTAGTTGTCATATAACATAATACAAGTCATATAATTTAAGAATGAAATCAATACAACCAAAACATCAATTCTGCTTCTGGTGGTTTCTACTTGTTTTTGAAACTACTGGTATGTTGTTTCTGCTGAAGTGGTCAAATTATGTGGATCACCTGCTTCCTCTAAATGTTTGAGAACCTGCAAAATAATTATCTAGCTTTGATTTTTTAGATCAAGCTTCTTGTTATCACAGTAAACATAGTATCAAAACAATAATAATATTTAAAGAAAGACATAACCTATATCTCAACAGTTTCAGTTTTGCTATGAAAATCCTCTTGTTTCTGGTTATCAGATTCTGAATCTGCATATTATGTGATTAGAGGGCCTGGATGAAAGGCTTTGAATTCCCATCCAGGTTTGTAGATTTGATGAATTTCACTGAAGTGTTCAAAGAAGTCTCCTGATTCTGGTTGTTAATCTGACACTTCTCTTTCTGCTGATATATCAGGTTCCTCTGATAGTTCTGGAACCGATGATAATTCTGATTCTTCTTGTAGTTCCAATTTTGTTGATGTGTGTGATTTCTCTGTCAGTTTTGATATTTCCTGTTCTTCATATGGTTTTGGTTCTGATAGGTATTGTGTTGACTAGTTCTTCTTCCACTAGAGTCAATTTGGTTCTGTTTGGTAAGTGTTGGAACATAGACCTTTTTCCCTTCATATAATGCCAACATCCATTGACTAGGCACCATGACTGGTGTTTCAATTTGGTTGCTAAGAACATCTGCAACATAAACAATTTTATCTTTTGGTACCCAAATCTGGTTGGGTCCAGGTTTGTTAGTCTTGAAAGGTTTCTTGTCTTTCCTTGTTTTTATCATGGGACAAGACAATTTTGAGTGACTTTTCTTAGCACAAACAACACACAAAATATCTGAGGAAATAGTTTTAGTGACAGTTACAGTTTCATCAAATCCTATGCCTCTTTTACCATTGTTATTAACTCCATAGATCATAGAAGCAAAATTGCTTTTTTCCATACCATTAGCAATAAAATTTTTTAATACTTGTTCATGCATATCAAAATTACATACAATATTTTCACTTGATGTTGAACAAAGATTACTTTTTAGAGTTAGATGCTCAGCCTTAAGATCAGCAATTTCAGTTTTAAGAGCTGTATTTTCTGTTTTACATTCTGCACTTTGCTTCTTTAAAACATTGACTTCTTTGGTTAGAATTGTATTTTCTTTCCTAAGTGTTTTCATTTAAAGACAGTTTGTTATTGACATTTAAAATATCACTCATTGCAGTAATTAAATTAGATCGAGTGAATTCAGAAAATACCTTTTTTCTTCTTCTTCTTCTTCTGATTCACTTCCAGAGTCAAAATCTATGCTGGATCCATAGGTAGTATTGGTGTGAGCCATCAGAGCCAATTCTACTTCTTCATCTTCTCATTCTCTTCCAGAGTCAACATCTGTGTCGAATCTAGAGGCAGAATGAGTGTGAGCCATCATAGCCAATTCTGTTTTTTCATCTTCTGATTATCTTCCAGAGCTAGCATCTGTGTCGAATCCAGAGGCAGAATGAGTGTGAGCTATCATAGCTAGTTCTGCTTCTTCATCATTAGAAGATTCATCAAAATCATCAAATGTAGCCATCAGATTCTTCTTCTTTCTTTTGGTGTTTCCCTTTCTCCAGGTTTGGACATTATGACTTGATGTGCCCAGGTTCATTGCATCCATAGCAGATGATACTCTTCTTTCATATTCATCATTTCCTCTGTTGGAATGCTTGGTATACCTTTGGGGAAACTTCTTCCTTCTGTTTTGCCACATCTTTAAAACCTTTCTGGTTATGAAGGCAATCTCTTCTTCTTCTGGTTTCTAATTCTTGTCATCAGAATCACTATACTCTAATTCTGCTTCAGCTTTTAGAACTTTCTTCTGCTTGGATTTCAAAGCTAGGGTTTTGTTCTTCTTCTTGGGCTCATCTTCTTCCAGCTAAATTTCATGTGACTTGAGGGAGCTGATTAATTCTTCGAGCTTCAGAGTGTTCAGGTCTTTTTTTTCCTGAATGGCAGTGATATTAGGTCTCTACTTGGTTCGTAGTGTTGGAATCAAGTTAGTTCTATACTTAGAATTTTGATGTTTACAAAAGTACTTTTCTGTAATCTTATTTTTGACTTAGAAGAATAATGAAAAATGCCACCAGAAGATGACGTCACCAGAGGCAGAAGATGACGTCACCAGAAGATAAAATCAGAAGTAGAAGATGAGGACACCAGAGGATAAAATCAGAGACTGACACCAGAGGCAAAACATCAAAGGACAAATAACATCATCAAAGGATATCTTTCTTGGTCCTAATCAGAAGGAAGCAGAGTCCAGAACGAGACCTGGTCCAGACCAGATGGAAGCTTGTCAAAGGGAGACTTGGTCCAGACCAGAAGGAATCATAAGTTAAACTTGGTAAAGACTTAATCCTGACCAGAAGATAGCTTGGTCGTGAATATAAGATTTAATCCATATTTAATCCAGATTTGGTCCATACTAGAAGATAGCATGATTAAATTTTGATAGAAATTTGATCAAAGTATTAAGGGGATTTGATACAAAAATAAACTGAAGTCTTGGAGGGAATTTAAAAGCGATTGGAGGGAAGAAAGATATGGTCCATAATTAAACAAGAACAGGATTGGCCAAAGTTATTTTCAGAACAAATCTGAAGCAAAAAGGTTCGGATCAAGCATAAAGCTCAAACCCGATTGGCCAAGTTATTTTTGCAAGAGAATCTGGACAGATACAACTCGAATTTGATCATGGAAGAAACCCTAATTTTCATCAATAAAAGGAGGCTCAAGGAAAAATACTTAGTAATCGAAAATAAGTCAAAGAGTCATAAACTTCCGAAGGCAAACACTCAAGTTCTCAGAGAGGTTAATTGTCAGTATCAGCTTTCAAGAAGCAAGTACTCTTGTTTTTCGTTCCCTTGTGTCAGATCTATATTGTTGAAGTAGAGTCTATAATCTGAAAAGTCAGAAGAAGTAGCAGGTGACTTAGCAATTAGATTCAAGGTGTTGAAATCCCTTCCGCAATATGGGGTTGTCAGATTGGTAGGAGAAGACTTGACTTGTGAAGTCAAGGTGCTGTGTTCCTCAAAAGTCTAGGATTGTAAGACTGACTTGGAGGGTCAGTAGTGCTGTTGTAATTCAGTGGTTTTGAATTAGTGGTAAAATCCTTCAAGGTGAAGGGACTGGATGTAGCCTAGTTAATGGTGAACTAGGATAAATCTTTGTGTTGATTATTTTACTTTATCCGGTGCTAATTCTGCTTGCTTATATGTCAGAATTTAAATAATCATCAAAAATAGAAAAAGAATTCAAGTATTACAAACACAATTCAACCCCCCTTCTCGTGTTTGCTCCTTCAGGTTGGCTTCTAATAATTTTCTTCACGTCGTTAGCAGGCTTTTCTTGAGTACTTTTAATCTTGAGACAAGAGTCTGGAATCTGGAAAACATGGTTTCAATGTCTTCATCTTCTTCCATCTTGAACAACTCGTACTTCTTGAATAGGATGTTTGCCTTTGCTTCTTGAACTTACTTGCTTCCTTCATAAGTCAGAGTCAGACTATCATAGATGCTCTTTGCTGTCTCTTTGTTGGTGCACTTGTTGAATACCTTGAATGTGATTGCATTGATCATGAATGTTCTAGATTTATGATGCATCTTGTACATCATCTTGTAGTCAGCATCCATATCTTTTGTGGGAATTTCAACACCATCAGCATCCTATGGAGCAGTATAGCCATCTTCCACCAAGTCCAAAAGTTCAGGATCTTGTGAAATAAGGAAACTCCTCAGCATGTCTTTCCAATACTCGAAACGTTCCCCATCAAACAGAGGTGGTATGTTAATGTTTCCTCGAACAGCTTCTTCACTGAATCCAAACATGTTGAACCTTTGGATCTTATCTCAAACATTGTAAAGTGCTCAGCCTTGAGACCGAGCTCTGATGCCAATTGAAGGTGCAAACACGAGAAGGGGGGTTGAATTGGGTTTGCCAAACTTGAATTCATTTTGTTGTTTTGATGAATGTTGATGTGAATTACTTGATGAATAAATATTCAGACTTAGCAGCGGATACTAATAGCATAAGAACACAAAGATTTATCCTGGTTCAGCATTAACTTGGCTACATCCAGTCCTTCATTCTGATGGCTTTAATCCACTAATTCAAAACACTTTGAATTACAGCACCTGACCCTCCAAGCCAGTCTTCCCATACAGTCTGACAACCCCTTTGAGGAACGATAACAACAACTTGACCCTACAAGTCAAGTCTTCTCTTACCAATCTGACAACCCTAGATTGAAGAAGCAACTTCCACACCTTGACCCTACAAGTCAAGTCTTCTCCTACCAATCTGACAACCCCAAATTGAAGAAGGAATCTACACCACTATCGGGTTTGATTACAAGGGTTTGGAACTTTGCAATGTTGCTTATGGAAAGCTGATTGTTGCACTAATTCTCACTCTCGAAAAATCACTTAGAGAATATTTCTTTTGCACTCAAGTGTTCCTCTCTTTTGAACTATCAGATGACTTTGAAATGAAGCTTGAGTTCTTGTGTTTTTCGATCTCTTTAAACTCTAAGATGAATCTGGATTTTACGCTTGAGTTCTTCTACTTTGAGATACTTTCTGCTGCGGCCAGAAGCCTCCTTTTATAGCTGAAATATGGGCTTTTTCCAAGCTTAATTTCGAGATCTATCTTGCTCAGATTTCCTTTGAAAATTCTTTTGACCAATTCTTTTTCTTTTTAATTTCGAACCAAATCTCCTTTGCTCAGATCTTCTTCGAATTTCCATCTGGTCTTCTTTGATTTTTGAATCAAATCATCTTAAAACTTTGATCAAATCTCTTTCAAAATTCAATGAATTCTTCTTCGAATTTTGATAATGTCTTCTAAGAATCTGAATCACGTTTTAAATATGGACCGTTCATTCTTCTAATATGGACCATGTCAAGACCATGTCTTCTTCTGAACTGGATCATGTTTGCTTCTAATCCAGACCATGTCTTCTTCTGGACCATGTTTGCTTTCTTATCTGGACCATGTTTCCTTCTGATATGGACCATGTATTCTTTTGGACCATGTTTGCTTCTAATCTAGACCATGTCTTCTTCTGGACCATGTTTCCATCTAATTTGGACCATGTCTTCTTCTAGACCATCTCTTCTTTTGGTCTGGACCACAAATGATATAATCTGATGATCTCATTGATTCTTGCTTCTGATGATATACTCTAATTGATGTAATTGATTCGTCCCTCTGATGATATCCTCTGATTGATGATATCCTCTATTTGTTTTCCTTTGATGACATTCTCTGATACTTGCTTCTGATGGGATCCTCTAATGATATCCTTTGGTATCCTCTAATGAAATCTTCTGGTATCCTCTGGTATCCTGTTGAGGTATCCTCTGGTGATATCTTCTGGTATCCTCTGGTGACATTTTCTGGCTTTATCTTCTGGAGGTATCCTCTGGTGACCTTATGCTCTCTTGGCGTCATCCTCTGATGGTATCCTCTAGTGACGTCATCTTCTGGTTTCTGCTTCTGGTGTCATCTTCTGATTTTTGCATTCTTCTTCGAAGTCAAATAAATTATTTTCATAAAATACTTTTGTTAACATCAAAACTTTAAGTGAAAGAACCAACTTGGTTCCAAAAGAATGGATTGAAGAGTTGGAACAACATTAGGGGGATTAGCAGTAGGAGAAGAACCTGATGGAGGAGTAAAGAAAAGGAGTATGTGTGGATGAAGTGGAGAATGATCTTGTCGAATGTTAGGTTCCACAATTGGTTTAAAAACTGGTTTTCATGCAGAGCATTTTCTTTATAGTGAACTAGGGGGAAATCAGATTCAGTGTGGGGAATGTTGAGGGATTCTAGAATAGATGGATCTTGAAGGTGCAAACACGAGAAGGGGGGTTGAATTGTGTTTGTACTACTTGAATTCTCATATGTTTTTGATGATTATTTGAAATCTGAAATATAATCAAGTAGAGTTAGCAGCGGATAAAAATAAATAACACAAGGATTTATCCTGGTTCACCATTAACTAGGCTACATCCAGTCCCTTCACCTCGAAGGATTTTTCCACTAATTCAAAACCTTTGAATTACAACAACAACACTGACCCTCCAAGTCAGTCTTCCCAAACAGTCTAACAATCCTAGACTTTTGAGGAACACAACACCTTGACTTCACAAGTCAAGTCTTCTCCTACCAATCTGACAACCCCAAATTGCAAAAGGAATTACAACACCTTGAATCTAATTGCTAGGTCACCTGCTACTTCTTCTGACTCTTCAGATTGTAGACTCTACTTCAACAATATAGATTTAACACAAGGGAACGAAAAACACGAGTACTTGCTTCTAGAAAGCTAAAACTCACAATTAACCTCACTGAAAACTAGAGTGTTTGCTTTTGGAAGTTTATGACTCTTTTACTGAATTTCGATGCTAAGTCTTCTGCCTTGAGCCTCCTTTTATAGACGAAAATTAGGGTTTCTTCCATGATCAAATTTGACATGTATCTGTCCAGATTCTCTTGCAAAAATAACTTGGCCAATCGGGTTTCACTTAATTAAAAAACGTATCTTTTTAGCTTCATATTGCATTTGAAAATTCTGTTGACCAATGTTGTTTCTTTTAATTTCAAATTGTTGGAACCAAGTTGGTTCTAAGTACTTAGGATTTTGATGTTTACAAAAGCACTCCATGTAATCTTATTTTGTACCTTGAATTATTACATTACATGCCACCAGAAGATGAAGTTTCTAGAGGCAGAAGATGAAGACACCAAATAATGAATCCAGAAGATACCAGAGGATGCATCCTAAAATTACCAGAGGATATCTTTGCTGGCCCAGATCAGAAGGAAGCAAAGTCAGAAGGAGACCTGGACCAGACCAGAAGGAAGCCTGCCAGAAGGAGACTTGTTCCAGACCAGAAGGAATCATTAGTCAGACTTAGATCTGAAGTTATTCTGACCAGAAGATGGCCTGCCCTAAAATGATAAACAGCTTAGACTTGATCCAGACTTAATCAGAGGATAAATTAATGGGTCTAGAACAAGAGATTCAATCCATATTTGACCCAGACCAGAAGATAACATGGTTCAGGGTATGAAACTAAGTCTAGATTAGAAGAAATGATGTCCAAATTTGATTCAGACCTGATCCAAATCAGAAGGTAAAATGTCCAGACTAAAATATTATTTGTCCAGATTTCATTTCAGTTCAATCTAGACCCAGTTCAGAATTGGTCCAGATCAGAGGAAAAAGGTTCAGATCACTGGTCCATATTTAAGTATATGGCCCAATGTTGGCCGAGATTAGAAGATCAGACCATGGCCTAGTGCTGGCCGAAATCAGAAGGTCAGAATGTGTGGTCCAGCATTGGCCGAGATTAGAGGATCACAGCAGATCAGTTTGCAAGTCCAAGTTGGCCGAGATAAGAAGATCAGAAAGTGTGGTCCAGGGTTTGCCGAAATCAGAGGATCACAGCAGATCACTTAGCATGGTACAGATGTGGATGAGAGCAGAAGATCAAACGGTCCAGATTTAATCATGATGATTAACGGTGGAGATTTTATTAAATTTGATCAAAGTATTAAAAGGATTTGATTCAAAAATAAGTTGAAGTCGTATGGGATTTTATTAAATTTGATCAAAGTATTAAAAGGATTTTGAAAGCAAATCTGAAGCGTAAAAAGATATGTGTTTTATTTAAGAGAAACCCGATTGGTCAAGATATTTTTGTAAGAGAATCCAGCAAGATACAGCTCGAAATTAAGCTTGGAAGAGACCCTAATCTGCATCTATAAAAGAATGCTCAAGGCAGAAGACTTAGTATCGAAAATCACAAAAGAGTCATACACTTCCAAAAGAAAACACCCGAGTTTTCAATGAGGTTAATTGTGAGTTCCAGCTTTCCAAAAGCAAGCACTTGTGTTATTTTCTTTCCCTTGTGTTAGATCTAAGTTGTTGAAGTAGAGTCTACAATCTGAGTGAGTCTGAAGGCGTTGTAATTCCTTCTACAATCTAGGGTTGTTAGATTGGTAGGAGAAGACTTGACTTATGAAGTCAAAGTGCTGCATTCCTCAAAAGTCTTGGATTGTTAGACTATTTGAGAAGACTGACTTGGAGGGTCATTGGTATTGTTGTAATTCAAGGTTTTGAATTAGTGAAATCCTTCAAGGTGAAGGGACTGGACGTAGCTTCGTTAACGGTGAACCAATATAATATTCTGTGTTTTTATTTTTACTTTATATCCGCTGCTAACTCTGTTTTATTCATACATCAAGTATTGTTTTAAAACTGCAAAAACAGAAAAAGTATTCAAGTTAGTCAAACACAATTCAACCCCCCTTTCTTGTGTTTGCACCTTCACAAACCATATCTTTTTAAGCTTCAGATTGCATTCGAATTTCTTCAAGTCTTCAGTAATTTTTTAATCAAATCCCCTTAATACTTTGATCAAATTTCTATCAAAATTTAATGAAGTCTTCTTCGAATTTTAATCAAGTTATCACTGATTTTCATCATGATTAAAATCTGGACCGTATGATCTTCTGATCTCAACCAACTCTAGACTTTATGATCTGATGTGCACCAATTATGTGATTCTCTGATTTTGGCCAACACTGGACCATATGAGTTGATCTTCTGATCTCGGCCAATCACTGGACCATATACTCTGATCTTTTGATCTCGGCCAACACTGGGCCATATGATCTGATCTTCTGATCTCGGCCAACATTGGGCCATGATGCTTAAATCTGGACCATTGATCTGAACATTTTCCCTCTGATTTAGACCAAGTCTGGACTGAGTCTGGATTGAATCTGAATTAAATTTGGACTTATGATATTTTAATCTGGACATTTATCCTCTGATCTGGATCAAGTCTGGATTAAATCTGGACAATCATTTCTTCTGATCTGGACTGAGTTTTATGTTATGGACCATGCTATCTTCTGGTCTGGACCAAGTCATTTGTTCTAGACTAGTTATCTTCTGCTCTGGACCAAGTTTGGATTAGGTCTTGACTGATTCTTATAATCACTACCAAGCTCTCTTCTGGTCAGGATTAAGTCTAGACCAAGTCTGGTTTACGATTCCTTCTGGTCTAGACCAAGTCTCCCTCTGACAAGCTTCCTCCTGGTCTGGACCAGGTCTCCTTCTAGACTCTGCTTCCTTCTGATCTGGAGGTGTATCCTCTGGTGCCTTCAGAATGCATCCTCTGGCCTAACCTTCTAGTGACATTTCTATCCTCTGGTTGCTTCCTCTGGATGTATACTCTGGTGGTGTCATCCTCTAATTTTGCACAGCTTCTGATTTGTTCATAAAATACTTTTGTTAACATCAAAACTAAGTATAGAACCAACTTGGTTCCATCGTTTTCCCCCTTTTTGATGATGAAAAAACCTTGTATTTTTATGATTTATTTTGTTAGGCTCCCCCTCAGATCAAGCTTCTCCCCCTAAGTCTAATGGCCCAGACTTTTCCTCTCCTTTTCAACTCCTCCTTTTGTTTTACTCTTTCTTTTCTCTCCTTTTCTCCTCTCCTTTTCAACCCCTTCTTTTGTTTCACTCTTTCTTTCCTCTATTCTTTTCTCCTCTCCTTTTAAACTCCTTTTCTCTCCCCCTTTTTGTCATCAGCCAAAAAAGGATTGATCTTCTAACCTTCACTTTTTTTTTCATCTTCTGACTTTTTTTTTATATCTTTTGGAGTACAAAAAATAAATTACAGGAAATAAAATACAAAAAATTAAAAGTACTCCTCTACAAAGACTACTTGATCTAGTCAGATATGGAGATCATGTTAAGATGCTTCTTGATGAAATTGAATCGATCTTCAGGCAATGGTTTAGTGAATATGTCAGCCCATTGATGATTTGTGTCTACAAACTGGATGTTGAGTGTTCCTTTTTGAACATGGTCTCTGATAAAGTGATGTTTGATTTCTATGTGTTTGGCTCTAGAATGAAGGATGTGGTTCTTGGTTAGGTTGATGGCTGAAGTATTGTCACAATATAAAGGGATGTTGGTTTCAAAGATGTTGTTGTCTTCCAACTGATGATTCATGCAGGTTAAATGTGAACTGCATCCTGTTGCTGATATGTACTCAACTTCTACTGTGGACATGGCAATGGTGCTTTGTCTCTTGCTTGACCAGGATATTAAATTGTCTCCTAATCTCCTAAGAATGTGCAGTTTCCACTTGTACTCTTTCTTTTGAGTTTATCTCTGGCATAATCTGAATCACTGTATCCACTCAATTTGTATGTGGGAGTTTTCTTGTAGAGCAAGGTAAAATGTGTGGTTCCTTTAAGGTATCTAAGGATTCTTTTGACAGCAGTTAAGTGGGATTCCCTAAGGTCAGCTTGAAAATGAGCACAGATACAAACACTAAACAAAATGTCAGGTCTAGAAGCAGTTAGATAAAGAAGGGATCCAATCATACCTCTGTATGTTTTCTTGTCTACCTTTTGGCCGGATTCATCTTTTTCAAGTGAGTAGGTGGGGTGCATGGGGGTGGCCATAGGCTTATAATCACTCATGTTGAACTTTTTGAGAAGTTCTTTAGTGTACTTAGATTGGTGAATGAGTATACCTGTTTTGCCTTGCTAAATCTGAATTCCTAGGAAGATCTTCAGTTCTCCTATCATGCTCATCTAAAACTCTTGTTGCATCAAATCAGAAAACTCTTGACAGAGAGTGCCATTAGTGGATCCAAAGATAATATCATCAACATAAACTTGTATGATCAGAATATCATTTTTAATGGATTTTCTAAACAATGTGTTATCTAATTGGCCTCTATCAAACTGATTTTTAAGTAAGAAATTGCTAAGTCTGTCATACCATGCCCTAGGTGCTTGTTTTAAACCATATAAAGATTTTTTAAGTTTAAAAACATGGTTTGGAAAATCAGAACTTTCAAAACCTGGGGGCTGTTTGACATAGACTTCCTCACTTATATAACCATTTAAGAAAGCACTTTTGACATCCATTTGATACAAAGTAATATCATGATTTGCAGCAAAAGAGAGTAGGATACGAATTGCTTCTAACCTTGCAACTGGAGCAAAAGTCTCAATGTAATCAATGCCTTCTTGCTGATTGTATCCTTGTGCCACAAGCCTAGCTTTATTCATGACTACTTCACCTTTTCCATTGAGTTTTTTCCTGAACACCCACTTGGTTCCAATGATATTTTTGTGTGGTCTGGATACCAGATCCCAAACATCATTCCTTTCAAACTCATTCAGCTCTTCTTGCATTGCAATAATCCATCCTTCTTCTGCCAGTGCTTCATCAACAGTAGTTGGTTCAATGGTAGAAAGTAAACCAAACAGACTTGTTTCTTTAAATGATGATCTGGTTTTCAATGGTTCAGCTGCACTTCCAATAATCAGTGTTTTTGGATGTGAAGACTTGTACTTCCACCCATTCTTTCCTTCTAACTTGTCTTCAGGTTCAGCATTATCTTCGGATTTGCTTTCATATTTTTCTTTCTCTAGTTTTGTTGTTTGATTTGCTTCAAACTCACCTCCATGATCACTTCTAATAGTTATGATTTTAATACCTTTTTCATTCATAACTTGCTTGCAGAAAGAAATAAATACCTTATGGGATTCATCTTTGTTTCTCAGAAACATTACCCAAGTCCACGTTGAGTAATCATCAACTATGACAAACCCATACTTCTTACCACTAAGGGATGCAGTTTGAACAGGACCAAACAGATCTAAATGAAGGAGTTCAAGAGGTTGTGAAGTAGAAATACAATTTTTAGGTTTAAAAGAGCTTTTGGTCTGTTTACCTTTTTGACATGCTTCACACAGAATCTCAGATTTGGTACTTAGTTTGGGAAGACCTATCACTAGCTAAAGTTTACTTAACTTAGAAACCAGCCTAGGGTTTGCATGGCCTAACCGTTTGTGCCAAATCAGATTTTCTCCCTAACAGATAAAAGACACTTAACTTTCTGGTTAACTAGGTTAAACAGATCTATCTTATAGACATTATTCTGCCTAACACCAGTGAACAAAACAGATCCATCTTTTTGACTAATAGCCTTGCAGGTTTTCTGATTAAACACAACATCGTACTTGCAGCCACTTAGATGACTAATGCTTAACAGATTGTGATTCAGACCTTTAACTAATAAAACATTTTCAATAGATAAGGAAGAAGAATTGTTACCAACTGTGCCTGTACCAACGATCTGCCCTTTCTGGTTTCCTCCAAAGGCAACCTTGCCTCCTTTCTTTAGAGTCAGCTTTTGGAATATTGATCTATCTCTAGTCATATGCCTGGAGCATCCACTCTCCAGATACCATTCTTTGTGTTGTAGATCAGACCTTTCTTCTTCTGATACTTCACCATCAAAATCAGACTCAATGTTGTGATTAGATTCTGTACGAGCCATCTGAGCCAATTCTGTTTCTAGCTTATTCAGATTGGTTGAACTATTCCCTTGATTCTGCTTCGGCTGATACACCATGTTCCTATGGTGATTCGGGAACTTATGGTGATTCTGGTAATTCTGCTTCTTCTGGTAATTCTGCTTCTTCTGGTAATACTGAAGTGTGTGATTCTGTTGTTTGTGGCTGAACCATTTGATTCTGATACTTATACTAGTTCTGGTTCTTGTTCGGGTTCTGGTTCTGATTCTGGTTTGAATTGTACTGACTAGACCTTCTTTCATCAGACTCATTTTGCTTTTGTCTAGTGGAAGCTGGAACGTACACCTTTTTCTGTTTGTGCATTGCCAGCATCCATTGACCTGGCACCATGATTGGTGTTTCCTTCTGATTGCTCAGAATATCTGCAACATAAACAATTTTGTTCTTTGATACCCAAAACTGGTTGGTTCTAGGTTTTTTAGACTTAACAGGTCTCTTGTCTTTCGCAAATTATATCATAGGACAAGACTATTTAGAATGACCCTTTTTAGCACAAATAACACACAGAACATTAGAATGAGTAGATTTACTTTCAGCAACAGATTCAGTAAAACCTATTCCTCTCTTACCATTGTTACTGATTCCATAAATCATGGAAGTATACTTACTTCTTTCCATACCATTTGAAATAAAGTTTTGAAAAGCTTGTTCATGCATATCAGATTCAAAAACAATACTGGAAGTAGAGCAAATATTACTTTTGAGAGTTAGATTTTCAGAATTGAGTCTGGCAACTTCAGTTTTAAAATTAGTGTTTTCAGTTGCAAACTCAGCATTTTGATTCTTTAAAATTTGTACTTCTTTGGTTAGAATTTTCTTTTCTTCCCTTAGAGTTTTTAGTTTTAAAGACATCATGTTGTTGGCATTTAGAAAATCTTTAAAAGCAGTAATTAATTCAGATTTAGTGAGATCAGAGAATATCTCTTCGTTTTCATCTTCTGAATCAGCTCCAGAGGCTGTGCTGGATCCATAACTTGAGTTGATATGTGCCATCAGAGCCAATACTACTTCCTCTAATGTGCTTCCAGACTTGCTGGAATGAATGATTTGTCCATTCTTCTTACCTTCTGCTTTTCTTCTAGAGCTAGTGCCTTTATGGAGTCCAGAGGTAAACTTGATGTGAGCTATCATAGTTGTTTCTGCCTCTTCATCATCAGATGATTCCTCTTTTGAGTCAGATGCATCCCATGCTGCCATCAAACCTTTCTTCTTGAATCTGGAACCTTTCTTGTGATGCTTTCCTTTCTCCATGTTTGGACATTCTGACTTGATATGTCCATGTTCATTGCATCCATAGCAGATGATGTTTTTCTTGTCAGCTTCTTCTATTCCTCTATTGGAGTATTTGCCATTTTTCTTGGGAGCTTTCTTCTTTCTAATTTGCCACATCTTAGCAATCTGCTTGGTTATGTAAGCAAGATCATCATCTTCACTATCACTATCCTCTGATTCTTATACAACCTTTGCAGCTTTCTTCTGTTTTGACTTAAGAGCTAAAGTTTTCTTCTGTTTTATTTGAATGTGTTTAGATCGAGAGTGTTGAATAGGAATTTTAGAGATTAATAGCACTTGTGTTGTCACAATAAATTGGGATATTTGAATAACTTACAGAGAAGTTTTCAAGTTGATTTTTTATCCATAAAACTTGAGAGCAGCAGTTTGTAGTTGAGACATATTCAGCTTTAGTGGTTGATAGGAAATTGTGTTTTGCTTTCTAGATGACAAGCTTATTAAGGCTTCTCCAAGGAACTGATATGCAGCACTTGTGCTTTTCTATTCAATTTTATCCCCGACATAGTCAGCATCACAATAGGCTACAAGATCAAAATGAGATTCTTGGATAAACCAATGACCAAGATCAGTAGTACCAACAAGATAACGAAAAATTATTTTTACAACGGATAAGTGAGATTCTTTAGGCGAAGATTGAAATCTAGCACATAATCCAACAGCAAACAGGATATCAGGGCTACTTGCAGTTAAATAAAGTAGAGAACCTATCATTCCTCTGTATCGCTTTTCAGAAATGGATTTTCCTTGTTCATCTTTGTCCAATGTGGAGGATAGATGCATGGGAGTTGTCATGATTTTGTCTTCATTCATTCTGTATTTTGTTAAAAGATCTTTTATGTATTTTTGTTGACATATGAAAATACCATCTTTATGTTGTTTAATTTGTAAGCCAAGAAAATATCTTAATTCTCCTATCATGCTCATCTCGAATTCACTGTGCATGAGGTTCGAAAAATGCTCATAAATTTTTTCATTTGTTGATCCAAAAGAGATGTCATCAACATACACTTGAACAATGAGTAAATCATTTTTATCAATTTTCTTAAAAAGTGTTGTGTCAATTTTTCCTCTAGAGAATCCATTTTTGATTAGGAATGAGCTTAATCTTTCGTACCAGGCTCTAGGGGTTTGTTTCATTCCATATAGAGCTTTGGTTAGTTTGAAAACATGATTTAGTTTTAATTGATTTTCAAAACCTAGAGGTTGATGGACATACATTTGTTCATTTAAAAAAGCACTTTTGACATCCATTTGAAAGAGTTTGATAAGTTTATGAGATGCATATGCAAAAAGAATTCTAATGGCTTCAAAACTTGCAACTGGAACAAAAGTCTCATCATAATCTATACCTTCTTGTTGGTTATATCCTTGAGCTACTAGCCTTGCTTTATTTCTTATCACTTTACCTTCTTCATACAATTTATTTCTGAATACCCATCTTGTCCCAATGATAGTTTGATCTTGTGGATTTGGGACAAGAGTCCAAATTTGGTTTTTTTTCAAATTGAAGAAGCTCATATTGCATTGCTTCTACCCAAGATTCATCAACTACGGCTTCCTTAATTGATTTTGGCTCTATTTGAGATGTCATTCCCATGTTGTTCTTGATATCATCCTTAAAAGCAATTTTGGTTCTGATTCCATCAGATGTATTTCCTATGATTTGGTTTTGTGGATGATCTCCTATGATTCTCTAGCTTCTAGGAGGAGTTTGAAAAGGAGATTGTTTTATTGATCTCGTTTTCCTAGGGAACAATCTGTTGTTGCTGTCCAGATTGTTCTTCCTCTTCATCATCGATCTTATGTACATCGAGATCATCAAATTCATCAAATAATACATGCATGCTTATCTCAATAATTTTAGTTCTTAAATTAAATATTTGATATCCTTTAGAATCGGTTGAGTATCCTAAGAAAATGGCTTTGTCTGATTTTGCATCAAACACTCCCATGTTTTCTTTAATATTTAAAATATAACAATAGCACCCAAAAATGTGAAAGTATGAAATGTTTTGCTTTCTGTTTTTCCATATTTTATAGGGTGTTTTGTTGATGATTTTCCTTATTGATACACGATTCAAGATATAACATGAAGTGTTGATAGCTTTAGCCCAAAATATTCTTCAACATTTCATTCTTCCAAGAATGTTCTTGGCATTTCTTGTAATGTTCTATTGTTTCGTTCAACAACTCCATTTTGTTGAGGAGTTCTTGCACAAAACAGATTATGAGAAATGCCAAGTTCGTCAAAAAAAAGTTTTTAAATGAAGTATTTATGAATTCTCCTCCATGATCACTTCTTATAGAGATTATGTTGGAGTCTTTTTCATTTTGTACCTTTTTGCATAAGGTTTGAAAGCGTCAAATGCATCATCTTTTTGTTTTAAAAAGAGTACCCATGTGTATCGAGAAAAGTCATCAACAATAACAAAACCATATTTCATTCCTTCTAAGCTTGTTGTTTTGATAGGGCCAAATATTTCAATGTGAAGTAGTTCAAGAATTTTTTTTTGTTGAAATAAAGTCTTTTGAATGAAAACAGCTTTTGACTTGTTTTCCTTTTGCACAAGCTTCACATATTTTATCCTTATCAAAATTTATTTTGGGCAGACGTCTAACAAGATCTAGTTTGGATAAGTTTGAGATTGTTTTCGTACTGATATGTCTAGTTCGCTTATCCCATATCCATTTGTCTTTGTTGATAAACATAAAGCATGATTCATTGGCAATTCTTCCAAATATAAAACATAAAGATTTTTCCTTCTGGTTCCAGAGAAAAAAATTTCACCACAAGTTGCTTTCCTTACTTTCCATATGTTAGGTTTAAATATAACCTCAAAACCATTGTCACATAGTTGACTAATGTTTAGAAGATTATGTTTCATACCTTCAACATATTGAACATCAGTAAGTTTATTAGAGTTTTCTTTACCAATGGTACCTTTACCTTTGATCCTTGCTTGGTCATTGTTCCCAAAGGTTACAGAGCCTCCATCTTTTTTGACAAAGGACATAAAACATTGTTTATCTCCTGTCATATGTCTCGAACAACCACTGCCCAAGAACCATGGCTTTTTCTTGACACTTTGAAAACCAACCTACATTGGATGTTACAAGAATTTCCTTGAGAGTTAGCTTTTTCTTTGATACTGGTTTTCTTTTTAAAATACCAATTTGATTAAATATGGTCAATCTTTGAAAAATAAAAGCATTTTCTTGTTGTTCTTGGAGAAGGTTCTGGAATCTGCTTTTTGAAAACTTTTGGATAAGGTTCTGATTTGATTCCAAAACGTTCTTCCTTTTAAATTTTTTTGGAGAAGGTTCTGATTTGATCCTAAACATTCATCCTTTTTAAAAGACTTTTTAGTCCTAAATTTTTCATCCCGTTTTTTGAAATAAAATGCATTCTCCAGATGTCCAATTCTACTGCAGTATGAACATTTAGTTTTGCACTTGTCTTCCTTTCTTTCAGGGATGAAGAAATTCTCGTGAAGTTTTTGTTTTTGAGATTTGTCAAAACCAAGTCCAGCTCTATCAAATATTCGTACTTGAGAACCCATGATTCTTTGGATGGTTTCAGTACATTTAATGAAATTTGACATATCATTTTTGTGATATTCAATTACAGTTTTAAGAAGAACGTTCTCCTTTTGAGTTGCAGAACATTCTTGAGTTTCAAATTCTTCAAATTTTTAAAATTGAAATTCCTGCATGCTTTGAATGACCTTTTTTAGTTCATCATTCATAGCTTGAGTTTTCTCCTTTTCTTCCTTTTCTTTGTAAACTTGTTCTTTTAAAGCACTGCATTTTTGAACAAGAAAATTTGAGTCGTTTAATAAATTATCTAATTCTTTTTCCATTTGTTCACACAAAGGACATAGTTCAGAACTTGTTACCTCATTGTCTTCTGAGTTTGCCATTAAACATATGTTAGCTTCTTCATTTTCTTCTATTTCTGATTCATCATAATCATCTTAGGTAACCCTCATGGATTTTTTCTTGAATGGGAACTTCTTTGGTGGTTTTTTTGTTTGAAGGACATTGAGTTTTGTAATGTCCTAATTTATTGCATCCAAATCATGTAATCTGACTTTTGTCTACTTCTGTTTTAAGGTTTTTATTTAAAATGCCTCTTTTGACCTGATTTCTTCTTTTCATCATCCTTTGGATTTTTCTTGTAAGAAGAACTATTTCTTCATCAGCATCTTCTTGACCAATTTCTTTGAAGTCTTCTTTTTCATTTGATTGCAAGTACGTGTTTTGAGAATTCTGAGATGCTTTTAAGACTATTATTTTGCCTTTCTTTGATGGTTTGTCCTCCTGCAGTAGAACTTCATGTTCTTGTAAGGTTCCAATGACTTCTTCCAATCCTAGTACCTCAAGATTCTTGGCTTAACTTGTGGCTGTTACCATTGGTCTCCATATGATTGGAAGACATCTAATGATTTTTCTTACTATGTCTCGTACTGAGTATGATTTGCCAAGAGAACGCATTTTATTTACTATGGTTGTAAATCTTGAATACATTTCATCAATGGTTTCTCATTCATTCATTTCGAATAGTTCAAACTTTCATATGCAAATATCAATTCTTGTTTCTTTAACATGGCTTGTCCCTTCATGATGGGTTTGTAATGTATTCCATACATTTTTTGTTTGTATCTCATTCATCTACTCTTTCACTTTCTTCACTGCTTAAGGCACAAGACAATAATAATTGAGCTTTAGAGTCTAGAATTACCTTGGCTTTGTCTTCAGTTGTCCAATATGTTTCTTTCTTTTCAGCAGATGTTAAGTCATCTTGATCAACTCTTGGTATGAAGTTTCCATCTATTATGGTGCGCCACATTCCTATGTCTTGTGATTTTAGGAACAACTGCATTTTACTTTTCCAAAAGTAGTAGTTTGTACCATCAAAGTAAGGTAGTCTACTCGAAGATCCTCCTTCAACGATGTACTTAGCTTTCGACATTGTCTTCTGGATCTTTTCCTCTAACACTTTTTGAGATCTTTTCCTCTAACACTTTTTGAGTGTTTATTCTTAGAGACCAGGCTCTGATGCCAATTGAAATGACAATGTTAATCACAAGGAAGTGGGGGGTTTTAATTGTGATTCCCTTTTTAAAATTAATTTTATGTAATAAATTTAGCTAACTCAAGATTGATCATGGTTTGATAGACAATAAAAGCATAACGTTCTTCATTAGTAATACAACAATAAAAACATCACGATGTGATTACTGCTAAGTGAGTGAGAAATAAATAGAGCTAAGGGAAAGAAAATTCACAAAGCAATATATCCTGGTTCACCGAAAGTGAATTACATCCAGTCCTCAAAATTTTTGAGCTTTTTCACTAAAATGTTCAAACAAGAACTTTCTTGCTTTTCACACCAACCTTCGAGATCAATCTTGACAAGTTACAATATTTCATCTTTCAACCTTGAAAGGGTTTTCAATGATTACCTTTCAGTACAAAAAGGATTTTACAAATCAACTTTTAAATAAAAAAGGATTTCTCCACTACACTAAAACTATTTTTAACGCTATAATCTTGAGTTTCAACTAAAATGTTTTAAAAAGGATTGATGTATCAGACTATACTCAACACTTGTTTGAGTTTGATTTTCAGCAAATAGACTCAAAGAATAGATCCTTAAATCAAGTGAAGAAGAGCTGGAGCCTTTTCTTAATTGAAGAGCTTATATTTCTCAAGAATGATTGTTTAAGTGAATGATTGCTTGCACTTTGAACTCTTGTTGTTTCCTTTGCCTTGAGGTTGCTTTTATAGGCTTGTTGAAGGCTTATGACAACTCAAATACCTATTGGGAGACAGGCTGTTCAGTTTATAGTTTTAATAGACATGTGTTGTAATCAACCAAGAATGTTCCTGCTTAACCATCAGAATGTTCTTCGTTTCTATTTTGGGTAAATGCTAGATTTTGAACTTTTAACAGCTGTTTTATATCATGCCTTTCTGTACTTGCTTCAGTGATACAGAGCCTTATTTGTCCAGACTGTACTTGCTAATCTTAGCCATCAATCTTGGAGATTGATCTTGCTTTTTGCTCTTTATGCATTCCTTTGCCTTTGTTGATCTTGAGTATATAATTCAGTTCCTTTGTAATGAATACTGGTAATTTGTAATGTAGATTGATGTATTTTCATATCCCAGAACGATCTTCAATTCAAGAAGACTTTGTTCTTTGTAAACCAGAATATTCTTGGATTAATGTTGTGAAAACAACTATGATCTTCATTTTTCTATTTAATAACCAGAACAGTATGGCTTTCTCAGGTTGATCTTGCTTTTTTCAAATTGATCTTTCTTGTTATATTTGATGCCTATCTTTAATTAATACACTCAAAAACACATGTTAAATAACAACACATTTTTAGAATCATAATTATAAGATTAATTAACTTTGTTTGATTATCATCAAAACATAATTTTGGGATTTTGCCTCAACAAGTGTGCCTCTGTTGCTCAATGTTAGTTCTTGGGACATAGACTTTTCTCCCGTCATATGTCGTGAGCATCCACTGTCCAGGTACCATGATTGGTGTTTTAACTTTATTGCTGAGGACATTTTATCATATAATTTTGTTGTTAGGTAACCAAATTTGGTTTGGTCTTGGTTTGTTAGTCTTGAAAGATTTATTCTCTTTACTTGTATTTAACTTAGGATAAGATAATTTAGAATAATCTTTTTTAGAGCAGACATTGCATAAAATATCAGAGAGAATGTGTTAAGATTTAGTTACTGTTTATTCAAATCCTAGACCTCTTTAAACATTTCTACTAATTCCATACATCATAGAAGCATACTTGGTTCTTTCCATATTCTTAGCTAGAAACTCTTGAAATGCTTCTTCTTGTTTATTAGAATCACATGTTACATTTTATAAAGGTTTTGAAACATGATTGTCTTTCAATATTTTATTTTCATCTTTGACCTTAACACTTCAGTTTTTAAAACACTTATTTCTTCAGTTAAGTTAGCATTTACTTTCCTAAGTGTTTTTAGTTTAAGACACAACCTGTGGTTTTTGTTTAAGAAGTCATTTATAAAAGTAATTAAATCAGATTGAGTTAAATCATAAAATACCTCAATTTCTTCATCAACTGATTCACTTCCAATGTCAGAATCTGTGTTGGATCCAAATACAAAAGTTGGTATGAGCCATCAGAGCCAAATTTGCTTGCCTTTCATAAATTAAGAATTCATCAAAATCATCCCAAGTAGCCATTAAAACATTCTTCTTGGGTTTGAAATCTTTCCTTTGATGTTTCCCTTTTCCAGATTTGGACATTCAGACATGACATGTCCAGATTCGTTGCATCCATAATATATGATGCTTTTCTTGTCATATTTTTTATCCCTTCCTCTTTTGGACTTCTTTGAATATCTTTGAGGAAATTTCATCTTCCTATTGTGCCCCATCTTTTGAATTTATCTGGATATGAAAGCCAGTTCCTCTTCATCTGAATCTCCATGCTGATCCTCTGAATCATCATCCTCTTATTTTGCTTTTGCTTGCAAGGCTTTCTTCTGCAAGGATTTTAGAGCCAGAGTCTTGTTCTTCTTCTTGAGATTATCTTCTTCAAGCTTAATTTCATGTGATATGAGAGAGCTGATTACTCTTCCAGCTTAAGAGTATTCAGATCCTTTGCTTCCTGAATGGAAGTGATCTTAGGTCTCCACTTGCTGGGCATACTTCTTTAGATCTTCTTGACATGATCAGCAGTTGTGTAGCTCTTTTCAAGTACCTTTAATCCTAAGATCAGAGTTTAGAATCTAGAAAACATTGTTTCAATGTCTTCATCTTTCTCACTAAATTGTCACAACTAAGTTGTCATAGATGCTTTTTGTTGTTACTTTGTCAGTGTACTAATCAAAATCATTGAAGGTGATTGCATTGATCATGAAGGTTCTAGACTTGTGATGCATCTTGTACATCTTCTTTTGTTCAGCATCCATCTCTTTCCTGGAAATTTTAGTACCATTATAAATTTTTGGAGCAGTGTAGCCATCTTCCAATAAATCCCAAAGTTCAGGATCTTGGAAGATAAAGAAACTCCTCAATCTGTCCTTCCAATACTCAAAACGTTCTCCATAGAACATAGGTGGTTTGTTGATGTTTCCTCCTACAACTACTTCAAAGAATCCAGACATGTTGGGTCCTTGGATCTTTCATCAAACATTGTAAAGTGCTCAACCTTGAAACTGAGCTCTGATGCTAATTGAGGTGCAAATACGAAAAAGGGGTTGAATTGTGTTTGTCTAAGTTGGATTCTTTTTCACTATTTGATTAACACTGGTTCTGGTTTCATGACTTAGAGCAGAAGTAGTAACAAAACTAAGGAATGAAGGAGTAAAGTGACATAAGTAATTTCTCCTGGTTTACCACTAACTTGGCTACATCTACATCAACTTTTCCTTAAATCACAGAATACATGAATGTGGCACATCATAAAAGATAGAAACTTCATACCAAGAGTTGATCAAACTGATTCAACATCCGTTGAAAAGAAAGAAGCAGACTGGACAATCGAACAAAAAGCAAAGGTACTTCTCAATTCTAAAGCTCAATTTTTTTTATCTTGTGCTTTGAATAGGGAGGTAAGCGAAAGAGTTGATGATTGTGAAACGACAAAAAAAGTACGGGATACATTAGAAACTCATCCGGATGGAACAAGCCATGTCAAAGGAACAAGAATTGATATTGGTGTACAAAAGTTTGAACTATTTGAGATGAATGAAGGAGAAACCATTTATGAAATGTATTCAAGATTTACAACCATAGCGAATGAAATGCGCTCTCCTAGTAAGGCATACCTAGTCCAATATAGACTGGGAAGAATTCTTAGATGTATTCCCATCATATGGAGACCAATGGTCACAATCATAAGTTAAGCCAAAAATCTTGAGACACTCGATTTGGAAGAACTCATTAGAACTTTAAGAGCACATGAAGTACTATTGCAAGAGGATAAACTAGAAAAGAAAGGCAAAATAACAGCCCTAAAAGCCTCACAAAATCTTCAAGAAAGCATATCTTGGCCAAATAATGAAAGAGAAGACTCAGAAGAAATTGGTCAAGTAGAAGCTGATGAAGAACTAGTTTTTCTTACAAGAAAAATTCAAATTATGATGAGAAGAAGAGATCATATCAAAAGAAGTTTTCCAAGCAAAATGGAAAACTCTAAAACAGAAATAGATAAGAGTCAAATTACATGTTATGGGTGCAACAAACTAGCACATAACAAAACTGAATGTCCTTTAAACATAAAGGGACCAAAAAGATTTCCATTAAAAAAAATCCATGGTGGTCACCTGGGATGATTAAGAAGAATCAGACACTGAAGAAGACGAAGAAGCCAACATGTGCCTTATGGGAAACTTTGAAAATGATGAGGTAATCATTTATGAACTATGTCCTTTATGTGATTCAATGGAAAAAGAATTTGGTAATTTGTTAAATGACTCAAACTTTCTTGCTAAAGAAAGTTGCTCATTAAAAGAACAAATTTGCATAGAAAAAGAAGAAAAAGAGAAATCCTTTGAAAAAGAGATAGCCTTTCAAGCTATGAATGATGAACTAAAATAAATCATTCAAATTTGCAGGTGTCTTTGAATGTCAAGAACATTCTACAATTTAGAAGGAGAATGTTATGCCCAAAAACCACAAATGGAGTATCTTAAAAATGATTTGTCAAATCTTATTAAAATGAATCTAAAAAACAAACTTAGTCCTTCGATTTGTCAATTTATTATAGTTAATTATTTAGTGAAGATTCATTTTGATCTTTAAGAAAAACTGTAAAATCTAATTTAATCTCCAAAAAATACAAATAACTTTCGGTCCCCGAAAAAAATAAATTGGGACAATTCAATGCTTATATGAACCACCATAAAAAATGGTGAATTAGGTCCATAAGAATAACTAAAAAGGGACGATTTGATCTTCATCAGTAATTAAAAATAAATGATTTAGTTCCTACAAAAGAAAATATTGAAGTTATTATTGTGGAAATTTTTTATAGTAATTTTTTTATAATTATGGATCTTTTTAAGGACTAATAGTTTTATCTTTCTTAATATTGTGGCAATTTTCAAAAACTAAAATGGATTTTCACTTTTAACTATTTGAGAAAATAGGACATACATGTCAATGTAAAATTTTTACACCAACGTCCAATCAAAGTGCAGTATTTAACGGTTATCTATAAATTGCGATTTCAAAATAAATTTAGTTAGAAATATCGTAACTCCTTATTAAACTCTAACTATTTATATCACTTAATTTTTTTTTGTACTTGAAAGAAAAGAAGATAAATGCAAAACAAAATATTCTTTTTGCAATAAAATTGGACATGCATGTTATTTTAAAAAAAAATGACGACTTCTTAAAAAGGAAGAACGTTCTGGTATCATGACCAAACCTTCTCCAAAAGAAATAAGAAAATGTTCTTATTGTTCAAAGATTGGTCACATTGAACCAAACTGCTACCTTAAGAAAAAATCTAGTGTTAAAGAAACATCTAACCCACACGAACCCAAGACCAAATGGATATGAAAGCCAAATCTTCTTCATCTGAATCTCCGTTCTTATCCTCTAAATCATCATCCTCTTATTTTGCTTTTGCTTGCAAGGCTTTCTTCTGCTTGGATTTCAGAGCCAGAGTCTTGTTTTTCTTCTTGAGATTATCTTCTTCATGCTTAATTTCATGTGATATGAGAAAGCTGATTATTCTTCCAGCTTAAGAGTATTCATATCCTTTGCTTCCTAAATGGAAGTGATCTTAGGTCTCCACTTGCTGGGCATAGTTCTTTGGATCTTCTTGACATGATCGGCAGTTGTGTAGCTCTTTTCAAGTACCTTTAATCCTAAGATCAGACTTTAGAATCTAAAAAACATTGTCTCAATGTCTTCGTCTATCACACTAAGAGGTTGGAATTTCCTTCTTGAACTTGCTTGCTTCCTTCAGAAGTCACAACTAAATTGTCATAGATGTTTTTTGCTGTTACTTTGTCAGTGCACTAATCAAAATCCTTGAAGGTGATTGCATTGATCATAAAGGTTCTAGACTTGTGATGCATCTTGTACATCTTCTTTTGTTCAGCATCCATCTCTTTCCTTGAAATTTTAGTACCATTAGAAATTTTTGGAGCAGTGTAGCCATCTTCCACTAAATCGCAAAGATCAGGATCTTTGGAGATAAAGAAACTCCTCAATTTGTCCTTCCAATACTCAAAACGTTCTCCATCGAACATAGGTGGTTTGTTGATGTTTCCTCCTACAGCTTCTTCAAAGAATCTACACATGTTGGGTCTTTGGATCTTTCCTCAAACATTGTAAAGTGCTCAACCTTGAAACTGAGCACTGATGCCAATTGAGGTGCAAATACGAGAAAGGGGTTGAATTGTGTTTGTCTAAGTTGGATTCTTTTTCATTATTTGATTAACACTAGTTCAGGTTTCATGACTTAGAGCAGAAGCAGTAACAAAACTAAGGAATGAAGGAGTGAAGTGACACAAGTAATTTATCCTGGTTTACCAATAACTTGGCTACATCTAGTCCCATCCCATAAAAGGATTTAATTCACTAATTCAACAACTTGAATTACAAAGCACCTGAACCTACAAGTTAGTCTTCTAAAAATAGCCTGACAATCCAAGACTTTTTGAGAAACATAAACACCTTGGCAAAATCCTGAATCAAGGGTTTTGAAGACAAAAAAACAAGTGAATAAAATCTCTAATCATGATTCTTATTGTGTTAATATTTAACTAGTGTTTTTGAGTGAATTATTCAAAGATAGGTAAATAGGTACACTCATACAACAATCAATGATCACACCATGATATACATTCAAAGTAAATCATGTCTTCACTAAATTGGAAATTGGTGACAAGATCAGGGTAGGCAAATCAAGATCATTCTAGTATATAAAAAATCATCCTGGTTCATAAAAATATCAGTCTGGGCAAATCAAGATCATTCTATTGTATAACAGTATCATTCTGATCTATCTAGATCATTTTGGATAATTTGTTTTAATGATAGATGTAAAATGAATGCTTCTCCAAAGTCCATATCTTAAGTTAAATGAATACCAAGGCTACTCAAAATAATGATCAAGCATAAAAGTTTAACTAAAGGCCCAAAGAAGCAAAACAACACCAAGAACAATAACCAGATCAATCTTCAGATTGATGAGCTCTGGAAAAATACAAATAGGACAACAAGGATAAAAAGGACACTACTTTTGTACCTTTTACAGAAAGCCTGATATGCGTGCAAAACAATGAACTGACACTAGACTACTAGTAAATTCTTATTCACGCTGTTCATTAAAACGCAAAACCATGAATGTTTTGGGTGCAAAGGAAGAACGTTCTGGATTAAATAGAACAAAGGTCTATTAATTATCATTCTGAACAACTATATGTCTTAAGAATCAATAATGACTATAATGAGCTTTCTCTAACCTTCATCATGTCTATATAAAGAAAATCAAGGTGAAGATAACAACAAGGGTTTTTAGTGCAATCAATTCATTACTAAAACAATCATACTCGAGCAAAACTCTTCAATCAAGCAAAAACTTCAGTTCTCTTATACTATATTCAAGGATTTTTCTATTGAGTTATTGCTGATAATCAATCTCAAACAAATGTTGAGTAGATTTTGATCCTACAACCTTGTATCACAATTCCATTTGAAACTGAAGTCTATTTCTTAAGATAATTTGAGTGTATTGTAAAAATCCTTTTGGTGATTAAAAAGTAACTTGTAAAAATCATTTTTGAAGTGAAAGGTGACTGTAAAAATCCTTTCAAGGTTGAAAGGTGAATGTTATAACTAATCAAGAGTGGTCAAGAAAGATTGTGCAAAGCATGAACAATCTTGTGTGAAGCACATTAGTGGAAAAGCTCACAAATTGTGAGAACTAGACGTAGCCCACCTTGGGTGAACCAAGACACATCATTGTGTGATTCTCATATCCCAATCCTTTATTATTTCTCACTCACTACCACTAATCACATAGAAATAATTTGTGTCATTTTTGTTTAACTAACCAATAACATTCTGGATTTTTTATGAGTTACCAAGATTGATCTTGAGTTAGTTTTATCAAAAACAAGAATTAATATTTTAAAAAAAGGGATCGCAATTCAAATCCCCTTCCTTTTGATTAATATTGCTACTTCAATTGGCATTAGAGCTTGCCGCTAAGGACAAATACTTAACAAGTGTTTAAGGAAAAGATTCAAGAAGCAATGTGAAAATCCAAGTATATTGTTGAAGGAGGATCATCAAATAGACCACCCTACTTTGATGGTATAGGATACTACTTTTAGAAAAGTTGATGCAACTATTCCTTAAATCACAGGATACATGAATGTGGCACATCAAAAAAGATAGAAACTTCATACCAAGAGTTGATCAAAGTAATTCAACATCTATTGAAAAGAAAGAAGCAGACTGGACAACCGAACAAAAAGCTAAGGTACTTCTAAATTCTAAATCAATTTTTTTTATCTTGTGCTTTGAGTAGGGAGGTAAGCGAAAGAGTTGATGATTGTGATACGACAAAAAAAGTACGGGATACATTAGAACTCATCATGATGGAACAAGCCATGTCAAAGGAACAAGAATTGATATTGGTGTAAGAAATTTTGAACTATTTGAGATGAATGAAGGAGAAACCATTTATGAAATGTATTCAAGATTTACAACCATAGTGAATGAAATGCGCTCTCTTGCTAAGGCATACTTATTCCAATATAGACTGGGAAAAATTCTTAGATGTATTCCCATCATATGGAGACCAATGGTCACAATCATAAGTTAAGCCAAAAATCTTGAGACACTCGATTTGGAAGAACTCATTAGAACTTTAAGAGCACATGAAGTACTACAGCAAGAGGATAAACTAGAAAAGAAAGGCAAAATAACAGCACTAAAAGCCTCACAAAATCTTCAAGAAAGCACATCTTGGCCAAATAATGAAAGAGAAGACTTAGAAGAAATTGGTCAAGTAGAAGCTGATGAAGAACTAGTTTTTCTTACAAGAAAAATTCAAATAATGATGAGAAGAAGAGATCATATCAAAAGATGTTTTCCAAGCAAAAGGGAAAACTCTAAAACAAAAATAGATAAGAGTCAAATTACATGTTATGGGTGCAACAAACTAGCACATAACAAAACTGAATGTCCTTTAAACATAAAGGGACCAAAAAAAAAATCCATGGTGGTCACCTGGGATGATTAAGAAGAATCAGACACTGAAGAAAACAAAGAAGCCAACATGTGCCTTATGGGAAACTTTGAAAACGATGAGGTAATCATTTATGAACTATGTCCTTTATGTGATTCAATGGAAAAAGAATTTGGTAATTTTTTAAATGACTCAAACTTTCTTGCTAAAGAAAGTGGCTCATTAAAAGAACAAATTTGCATAGAAAAAGAACAAAAAGATAAAGCTTTTGAAAAAGAGAAATCCTTTCGAGCTATGAAGGATGAACTAAAAAAAATCATTCAAAGTTTGCAGGTGTCTTTGAATGTCACGAACGTTTTACAATTTAGAAGGAGAATGTTATGCCCAAAAAACATAAATGGAGTATCTTAAAAATGATTTGTCAAATCTTATTAAAATGAATCTAAAAAAAAAAACTTAGTCCTTCGATTTGTCAATTATTATAGTTAATTATTAAGTGAAGATTCATTTTGATCTTTAAGAAAAACTGTAAAATCTAATTTAATCTCCAAAAAATACAAATAACTTTCGGTCCCCGAAAAAAATAAATTGGGACAATTCAATGCTTATATGAACCACCATAAAAAATGGTGAATTAGGTCCATAAGAATAACTAAAAAGGGACGATTTGATCTTCATCAGTAATTAAAAATAAATGATTTGGTTCCTACAAAAGAAAATATTGAAGTTATTATTATGGATATTTTTAATAGTAAATTTTTTATAATTATGGATCTTTTTAAGGACTAATAGTTTTATTTTTCTTTATATTGTGGCAATTTTCGAAAACTAAAATGGATTTTCACTTTTAACTATTTGAGAAAATAGGACATACATGTCATTGTAAAAATTTTACACCAACGTCATCAGCCAAAAAAGAATGAAGGAAATCCACTATTTTTTTTTCATCTTCTGCTCTTTTTTTTTATTATTATTTATTTTTTAATATATTTTTTTTAAATAACTTGAACATAATAGATTACAAAAAATATATAAACACTAATTTAAAACTATGCTATCTTCAGGTAAGGAATGTAAGGTTTCCAGGATTTTTGTAGTCTTCTAACTGATGTTTCATCCAAATGAGTTGAGAACTGCATCCGACTGCTGAAATGTATTCAACGTCTGCTGTTGACATGGCAATTGTGCTTTGTCTCTTGCTAGTGGCTATTGTGCATTGGTGTAGCCACAGGTTTTCAATCACTCATCTTAAACTTCTTCAGAAGCTCTTTTGTATATTTTGTTTGATGAATGTATATACCTTTTTGACTTTGCTGAATTTGTATCCCTAGGAAGAACTTAAGTTCTCCAATCATGCTCATTTGAAATTCCTGCTGTATCAATTTAGAAAATTCTTGGCAGAGAGTGCCATTAGTAGATCCAAAGATAATATCATCAACATAAACTTGAATAATCAGAATATCATCTTCTATTGATTTTCAAAAAAGTGTATTTTCTACTTGTCGTCTTTCAAAGTTATTTTTAAGCAAGAAGTTACTAAGTCTATCATACCATGCCCTAGGTGCTTGTTTTAAACCATACAAAGATTTTTTAAGTTTAAAAACATGATTTGGAAGTTCGGAACTTTCAAAACCTGGGGGTTGTTTAACATAGACTTCTTCACTTATATAACCATTAAAAAAAGTGCTTTTAACATCCATTTGAAATAATGTAATGTTATTATTAGCAGCAAAGGAAAGTAGGATATGAATAGCTTCTAACCTAGCCACTGGAGCAAAAGTCTCAGTGTAGTCAATACCTTCTTGCTGACTGTAGCCTTGTGCAAGAAGTCGTGCATTGTTTCTGACAACTTCTCCTTTTTCATTTAGCTTGTTTATGAGAACCCACTTGGTTCCAATAATGTTCTTTTCTAGTCTTGGTACTAGATCCCAATCATCATTCATTTAACTCTTCTTGCATTGCTGGGATCCATCTATATCTTCTTTCTGACTTATCTTCAAATTTACCCTATCAGTTGGTGTGAGCCATTAGAGCCAAGTCTGCTTCTTCATCTTCTGATTCTCTTCCAAAGTCAGCATCTGTATCAGATCCAGAGGCAGAATGAGTGTGAGCCATCAAAGCCGATTCTGCTTTATCAAGTTCTATTTTTCTTCCAGAGTCAACAACTTTGTGGAATCTAGAGGCAGAATTAATGTGAGCCATCATAGCTAATTCTGCTTTTTCATCATCAGACGATTCAACAGAATCATCCCAGTATTTCCACTCTTCTTCTTCATCTGCTGATTTGCTTCCAAGGTCAGAAACTGTGGGGGATCTAGAGGCAGAATAGATGTGAGCCGTCATAGCCAATTCTGCTTCTTCACCATCAGAAGATTCATCAGAATCATCCCATGTAGTTTTTCTTCTTGATGTGCCCAGGTTCATTGCATCCATAGCAGATGATACTCTTCTTGTCTTGTTCATCCTTTCCTTTGTTGAAATGCTTAGAATACCTCTGAGGAAACTTCTTCTTTCTGTTGTGCCACATCTTTTGGACTTTTCTGGTCCTACATCAAGTTTTGTCTTAAAACTGCAAAAATAGAAAAAGTATTCAAGTTAGTCAAACACAATTCAACCTCCCCTTCTCGTGTTTGCACTTTCAGTCTGTAGTAGTGTAGCTCTTCTTGAGTAGATTTAATCCCTAACCAGAGTCTAGAATCTGGAAAACATTGCTTCAATGTCTTCATCTTCTTCCATCTTGAACAGCTCGTACTTCTTGACTAGGATATTTTCCTTTGCTTCTTGAACCTGCTTGCTTCCTTCATAAGTCAGGGTTAGACTATCATAGATGCTCTTTGCCGTCTCTTTGTTGGTGCACTTGTCGAATTCCTTGAATGTGATTGCATTTATCATAAACGTTCTAGATTTATGATGCATCTTGTACATCTTGTACATCTTCTTCTGGTCAGCATCCATATCCTTTATGGGAATTTCAACACCATCAGCATCCTCTGAAGCAGTATAGCCATCTTCGCCCAAGTCCCAAAGTTCAGGATCTTGTGAAATAAAGAAACTCTTTTGCCTGTCCTTCCAGTACTCGAACTGTTCCCCTTCAAATAGAGGTGGTCTGTTGATGTTTCCTCCAGCAGCTTCTTCATAGAATCCAGATATGTTGAACCCTTGGATCTTTTCTCAAACACTGTAAAGTGCTCATCTAGTCCCTTCATTCTGAAGGCTTTAATCCATTAATTCAAAACACTTTGAATTACAACACCTGATCCTCCAAGCCAGTCTTCTCAAATAGTCTGACAACCCCAGACTTTTGAGGAATAACAACACCTTGACCCTACAAGCCAAGTCTTCTCAAACAGCCTGACAACTGTTGGAACCAAGTTGGTTCTTCCAATTAAAGTTTTGATGTTAACAAAAGTATTTTTTTTTAAATTTGACTTCAAAGAAGAATGCAAGAAATCAGAGGATGACATCACTAGAAGCATAAATCAGAGAATGACATCACCAAAAGCAAAAACCAGAGGATGACGTCACCAGTAGAAAAAACCAGAGGATGACGTCATCAGAGGATATCATTTGTGATCCAGACCAGAAGGAAACATTGTCCAGAAGAAGACATGGTCCAAATCAGAAGATCACATTGTCCAGACTTGGTCCAGATAATCAGATCACACAGTCTAGATTTTTAATCATGATGCAGATCAAGTGAAGACTTGATTAAAATTAGAAGAGGACTTGACTGAATTTTGAAAGAGATCTGATCGTAGGCTTAAGAAGATTTGATTCAAAAATCAAAGAAGACCAAAAGGAAATACGAAGGAAATTTGAGCAAAGAAGATATGGTTCGAAATTAAAAAGAAACAAGATTGGTCAATAGAATTTTCAAAGGAAATCTGAGCAAGATTCATCTCGAAAATAAGCTTGGACAAAGCCCAAATGTCAGCTATAAAAGGAGGCTCCAGGCAAGAGTAATAAGCATCGAAAAGTAGAAGAACTCAGCATAAAATCCAGATTCATCTTAGAGTTCAAATCAATTGAAAAACACAAGAACTCAAGCTTCAATTCAAAGTTATCCGAGAGTTCAAAAAAGAGAAACACAAGTGTGAAAGAGCAATATTTTCTAAGTGTTTTTGAGAGTGAAATTCAGTGCAGCAATCAGCTTTCTAGAAGCAACAAATGAGTGTGAAAGTAATTGTATAATCAGTTTTTGAGAAGCAACAAAAGAGTGTGAAAGTCATTGTATAATCAGCTTTCCAGAAGCAACATTGCAAAGTTCCAAACCCTTGTAATCAAACCCGGTAGTGGTGTGAATTCCTCCTTCAATCTGGGGTTGTCAGATTGGTAGGAGAAGACTTGACTTGTAGGGTCAAGGTGTTGTTTGTTCCTCAAAAGTCTGATAGAACTAGTATATTAGAATTAAATGAAATTCTGAAGAAACCTTAAGATTGTATTATCGAAACTGAGAAAAATTAATAGAGATTGCAGTTATAGAGAAATAACTAAATTGCCCTGCAATTCAGTCCCACCCAACTAACTCTCTAACTACCTACCTATTGAAGACCCAGTTTCTGTTATTTATATTAGCCATCCTAAATAATTCAGTTAGGATTTACAGCTGGCACCTTCAGACTAACATAACATAACTATCTAAAATAACAGAGCTAACATAATCCTCTGCTTGACTATCAATCCTCTAATGGAATCCTCTGCTCGACTATCAATCCTATCAAACCCCCTGGAAAAAAACCTTGTCCTCAAGGCTGGAATATGTTGGAACCAAGTTGGTTCTTGCAATTAAAGTTTTGATGTTAACAAATGTATTTTATGAAAATCGTATTTTGACTTAGAAGAAGAATGAAAAATCAGAAGATGTCATTAGAAGCATAAATTAGAAGATGATGTCATCAGAAGCAGTAATTTGAGGATGTCATCAAAAGCATTAATAGAAGATGACGTCACCAGAAGCAGAAATCAGAGGATGACGCCAGCAGAAGATATCACCAGAAGATGTCATCAGAAAATGACGTCACCAGAAGATAAAAATACATCCAGAGGATACCAGAGAAAACATCCAAATGATATCACCAGGGGATATCATCAGAGGATCCCGCTAGAGGATAATTTCAGTCAATCTCATTAGAAGCAAAAATCAGAAGCTACATCATTAGAAGCTGAAAGTACGCTCAAAACAGAATCTGAGAAAAATGCTCAAAACAGAATTGGAGTAAAAGATTCAAGAAACAGAATCTAGCTAAAAGTATGCTCAAAACAGAATCTGAGCAAAATGCTCAAAATAGAATTGGAGTAAAAGACTCAAGAAACAGAATCTAGCTAAAAGTATGCTCAAAACATAATCTGAGCAAAATTCTTAAAACAGAATCGGAGCAAAAGACTCCAGAAACATAATCTGAGCAAAATCCTCCAGAATATTCTCAAAACAGAGTTAATCAAAATACACTCCAGAAGTAAAGCATCAGATCAAAGTGAAGCCCTAATTTCAACTACAAATAGAGGCTTAATGGTGAAGAATAAAGTATCAAAAAACAGAAGAACTCAAGCTTCAATTCTAAGTTATCTAAAGAGTTCAAAGGAGAGAAAAACTTGCTTAAAAGATAAATATTTTCTAAGTGTTCTTTTCTTAGAGTGTGAAGCTGATCGTCATCATAAAATTTTCAGAAGCAAACTGATAGGATTGCAAGTCAAGCAGAGGATTGATAGTCGAGCAGGGGATTACTCAAGCAGAGGATTCCATCAGAGGATTGATAGTCGAGCAGAGGATTCTATCATAGGATTAATAGTCTAGCAGAGTATTATGTTAGATCTGTTAGTTTAGTTAGTTCTATTATTAGTCTGTGCCAACTGTCAATCCTAACTAATTTAGTAAGGATAGCTAATATAAATAACAGAAACGGGATCTTCAATAGGTAGGCAGTTAGAGAGTTAGTTGGGTGGGACTGAATTTCAGGGCAATTCGGTTATTCTCTATAACTGCAATCTCTGTTGATTTTTCTGAGCCTCGATAATACAATCTTGAGGTTTCTTCATAATTTCATTCAATTCTAATATACAAGTTCTATCACTGGTATCAGAACACCGATCTGGTGCCCTTTTTCTGCATCCTTCTACTGCACATTGCATGAAGATAAGAAGCATGGTTAGGGATTTGAGCGATTGGGAGCAGCAGCGCGAGGAATGGCGCACGCGATTGGAGTTGGCGGAGGCGCGCGCCAAACATACAGAGGATCAATTGGCTGCACTCGCGACAAAGGTCAATGCCAACGGCGGTGGGACTGTCTGTAGGGAAGAAGTAGAGACTAGCGATTGCGGTGGTAGACCCCTGGGTTACTACGTTGAGAGCGATCGGTGGAGGAAGCTGGAGATTTTGATTTTCTCAGGAGATGATGCGTACGGTTGGACGCACCATTTGGAACGATATTTCGAGTTACGAAGCTTTCTGGAGGAGGAGAAGATGTGTGCCACTGTGGTGGCCATGGAGGGTAGAGCACTGGATTGGTATCACTGGTGGGCTAGGTGCAATCTGGAACCAACTTGGGACGGGTTCAAGCTGGCAGTGGTTCGCAGGTTTCAACCTTCAATGGTACAAAATCCTTTTGAGTTGTTGCGGGCATTCAAACAAACAGGGACAGTAGTAGAATTTGTGGAGGAGTTTGAGAAATATGTTGGAGCTTTGAAGGTCATTGATCAAGAATTTGCACGAGGAATTTTCATGAATGGCTTTAAAGAGGAAATTCAAGTGGAGGTAAAATATTATGAATTAAAGTCTTTGTCCAATTTAATTCAAAAGTCTATTATGATTGAGGAGAAGAATTTGGTTTGGACTAAGAAAGGAACCAACACTTTCATCAAACCAACTACGATGTCTAAGGCTAGTTCTTACACTAAGACGGTGACGGTAGATACTAAGCCTGGGGTAGATAAGAAAGCTGAGGGTGGTACCTCTGCTACTAATCTGGTGGGTGTTCAGGCTGGAGAAGGGAACAAAACCAGCGGTGGTGATTTCAAATGGTTGTCCGAGGCCGAAATGAGAGACAAAAGGGAGAAGGGACTATGTTTCAGATGTGATGAGCCTTACCATAGAGAACATAAATGCAAGAATAAGCAGTTTCGTATGATCATTTTGGAAGAAGATGAGGAGGAGGAGGATAGGGATACTAAGTTGTATGAGGTAGAAACTTTCGATTCTCTGCAATTGTCTTTTTTTTCAATGGTTGGGCTGATTTCCACAAATTCTTGGAAGATACAAGGGGTAGTTCAGAACAATTATATTTTGGTACTCATAGATTGTGGAGCTTCGCGTAGCTTAATTTCCCATGAGGTAGTTCAGAAGCTGAGCTTGATGGTGGAAGATACTCCTTCTTACATTATGGAAGTGGGGGATGGTCATAGGGTGAAATGGAAGGGAAAGTGTCCCAAGTTGAGTTTGCATTTACAAGGAATGGAGATTAAGAAAGACTTTTATTTGTTCACCCTGCAAGGGGTGGATTTGGTGTTGGGTTTGGATTGGCTCTCCATTTTGGGAGAGGTCAAAACCAACTTTGGCAAGTAGAAGCTTACCTTGTCTAGAGATGACAAGTTGATTACTTTGGTTGGAGAAAAACCATCAAGAAAAAGAGCAGACGAAGACAGATCGAGGGGAAAGGTGACGGAGGTGCCAACGCTGTTGAAGGATGAAGGGAGATCACGAACGAGGCAAGTGGTGCGCCGTCCACTGCCGAAACCTCCAAAACCGTCGGACCTTGGTTCAAGGGCAACGACTTTCCCACAACTACAGAAGTGCGTAATGGGAGTTTGGGGCGTTGTTAGAAAAGTTAGGCGAGTTTCTTGCCAAGGGAAATACCACAATCTCATTAAATGCATCAGTTGTGATCATACCATGGGACCCATGAGAACTACATTTCCTTATGACAGCTACAGCTGGTGACTAGTGCTGGAGTTTGCTCGTTTTCCATGGGTTGCTCACCTTTGTGTTTGATAAAGGAAAATTTTTGGTGCGAATGAAAGATGGGCAGTAAAGGATTTCTATTCCAGCCTTGAGGAAAAGGCTGTTTTTCAAGGGGGGTATTGATAGGATTGCTAGTCAAGCAGATGATGGATTGTCGAGCATAGGATTCCATCACAGGATTAATAGTTAAGCAGAGTATTCTGTTAGATCTGTTAGTTTAGTTAGTTCTGTTATTAGTCTGTTATGTTAGTCTGTGCTAGCTGTCAATCCTAACTGAATTAGTTAGGATAGCTAATATAAATAACTGAAACAAGGTCTTCAATAGGTAGGCAGTTAGAGAGTTAGTTGGGTGAGACTAAATTGCAGGGCAATTCGGTTATTCTCTGTAACTGCAATCTTTTTTCATTTTTCTCAGTTTCGATAATACAATCTTGAGGTTTCTTTAGCATTTCATTCAATTCTAATATACCAGTTCTATCAGTGACCTGAAAACAAAAGCATGCATTATCATCCAACATAACTTCCAAAATTAAAATACTATTCAAATAACACAATAAAAATACTACCTGCATAGCTTTCAATCTTTTTTCATTTTTCTCAATTTCGATAATACAATCTTGAGGTTTCTTTAGCATTTCATTCAATTCTAATATACCAGTTCTATCAGTGACCTGAAAACAAAAGCATGCATTATCATCCAACATAACTTCCAAAATTAAAATACTATTCAAATAACACAATAAAAATACTACCTGCATAGCTTTCTCCAGTGATGAAGAACTCATTGTTCTTGTACTGTGGAAACTTTGCGAACCAACGTTGTAGAAAAACAAGATTAACCCTTGCTATATATTATAGAAATAGATCAAACATTGATAATCGGAGGATACCATCAGAGGATTGATAATCGGAGGATACCATTAGAGGCAAAAAATCAGAGGATACCGTCAGAGTCAAAAAATAGGAGGCAAAAATGATAGACAAGAAATCAGAGGCAAGAATCGGAGGATATCATCATCGGCAGAAATCAGAGGATACCATCAGAGGCAGAAATCAAAGGATATCATTAGAGGCATATTAAGATTTTAAATCAATAAAAAGCAACGCAGTTCCTTAACTTAAAAAAAAAAAAAAAAAA